>BDJD01001152.1:101540-116673 GCA_002564525.1 Rosa multiflora | reverse complement strand
TGATTAGGGATCCACAAAATAAATTTGAAATGTAAATCTTGCAGAGTTGAAGGTCATTAGAACCAAAATAATGCAAGATAGCATCATATGTTTGAATGATCTCAGCAATGACTTTTTATAATAACTTACCACCAATGAATTATATATGAAGCGCTCTCTCCTGTCAGCTATAGGAGGTCTGACAAGTTCACCAGTGTATTCAATCACCTGCAAAAGATGAGATAAGCATTCCATACTCTTCTCTAGGGAATTAGAATGTACAAAGAATGTTATTATACCATGTCCCCTGCTCTATGTGGGTGCTTCGCAAATATACCAAATCCATGAATTCCCGATTTTCCTAATAAAACAAGTCGCAAGAAAAATAAATTAAAAACAACAACAATAAGAGTAATATATATAACATTGAATAACATGGCAGATCCACGCAACTGTCCAAAAATACATAAAATAGAAACTAGTGGAACTAATGCTTAAATTCGAGAATCCTTCAGCATATTTATTTAATAAAATTCTGCATCTTATCTAAGAAAGAATAATAAAACACAGGAAAAGTCAAAGTTTATCGATTATTAGTTAAACGTGACAAGTTTTTCTTTTTTGTAAAAAATCAATAGAACAACAAGCATCTGCAACTAAACATATCCATTATGCAGGTATACTGTAAAAGCGTAGAGTGATTAGCTTAAATCAGATTTACAATGTCTTAAATGCTAAGAACACATAGGCAATTAAATTTTATTCATTACTAGATAAATTTCTGAAAATCAATAGAACAATAAAAATCTACACTTAAACATGAGTTATGCAGTTATACTACAAAGCCTCAAATCACATATACAATTTCTTAAATGCTCAAAATGTACGATAAAGACCAAGGTATTGAGTACTTGCTTCAGAATATAACTATATCTTACCCAACGCTAGTCTTTTTCGAAAAGTATCCCTCATGTACTCATACTTCTCGGCCATAGAAAGTATATTGGTAGGAGCATCAAGTTGAGAACCTTTCAGCCTCAGAAGCCTAGAGCTGAACTTAGAGCCAACAACACAATTGGGAGGCAGTGGATTGCTTGACAATTGGTGTTGGCTGTACCCACCAACTAAGTAAGGTTGGTTCTCAACAAACAAACGCTTTAAGGATGCAGCAGCTATTGCTTCAGGTTCTTTTCTCCCAATTTCTACAGGAGTGTAATTGTATGGCTCTGCCCAAGGGTTGAAAGCAGAGATTATAAAACAAATTAATTAATTTCATAGAATTGAAAAACTAAACAGCTATATCAAATTGGTCCTAAGAAGCTGTGGGGGTTAAATTTTCAGGCATCAGTATCATAGAGGTCTTGTTCTCAGAAACTATTTACATCAGGAGGAATTCAGGGTTTTAGTTCTTAGCTCTTGTACATACATGTACATTTGCAAGCATAATTAGCTATAATGAGCCACGCTCATTGTACCGCCAAAGGTACTGATTCCAACCAAAGGAATGACATGCGAACACACTGCCAGGTGGGCTACAGCCTCGGCGTCGGACCGCCTCCAGATCGCCACCGATGCGCCACCACGCGCCGCGTCAAGATAGCATCAGAAGCCTCTGAAGCTGGGAACTGAAGCATATCAGTCCCACATCGAAAACAAAGACAAGATCAGTCTCTATCTCACCTATAAAAGGTTCTCTCCTCTTTCCTCATTTATTACGCATTCAATACTTACCTACCGTTACTGTGTCAACATAAATACATTGACTAACTTAGGCATCGGAGAGTTGAAGACCGCCCAGCGCGGTCTCCCTCTGACGCCCGTTGTATTTTACTTGACAGGCAATGGAGATTACAACATTAGCACAAGTATCGATCCGCCCACCGGATCAGCGTTAACTAAGGTCCGGCTACCGCTAGACTTTTAGACATTAACACATATGATGCCAATAAGGCACATGAGATTCTGGATGAGATAATTGCCGCGAAGATGGTGAAAACAGACTTTGGCCCTTTCCCTCGACCGGATCAGCTGAAAGGGAAGAAGTACTGCAAATTCCACAACTTGTGGAACCATAACACAGCTGATTGTGTAAAGCTAAAGGACCTAATTCAGGTATGGCTCAATAACGGCAGTTTGCAGGTAGAAGCTTCGGCGGCCGCGGCAGCACTGGTAGACTCGAACCCTTTTCCGGATACCGGAGTCAGTATGGTTAATGTGAACTGGCCCAAGAAGAACCAGAGGAAACCAACCCTGGATTTAACTACAAAGGGGAAAGAAAAGAGGGATGAAGGGGAGGAAACTCTTGTAAAGAAGAAAACTAAGCCCATCAAAGAAGCCTCACCAGTGGTCCTTTGCTCGCGATGCAAAGAAGAATGCAGCATCCAAGTGTCGCACGCAGAAGTCGAGCAGACATTTCGTTTTGGTTCCCTCCCACCAATCAAATGGGCTTCACCATCACGAAACTACCAGCCTTCTAGCCCAAAGGCGAGAAATGAGGTAAAGTCACCATTATCCCCAAAGGATTCCACCTTATTCAAGAAATTGAAAGCGGCCGCCGCCAATCAGAAATAAGAAGGAAGGGCTTGGAATGAGCACAAAGATGTCGTGACCAAACCTTACATTCCATTCCTCCTGCTTCAAAGTCCACCGTCAAGGAAGGCAAATGGTATACCAGAGAGAAGGGGAAAGCAGTGGAGATCAGCCCTTCCAGAAAAAGGAAATTGCAGCGCAGGTTCGGAGAAGCCAAGCGCGCCTTAGAAGCTCTGGATCAGGGCCTGATCAAGTCGTCGCAACTGGTTAAATCTCCTGAGCAATATCAGAAGGAGATGGAGGCATTAGATGCTAAGCCATTGGTGGCTCCTCGCAGCTTTCAAAAACAGGCGCTCAGAATCAAGAGCCTCTAAGCCTAGTGTTTTCTGCAGGATCACGATAGAAAGGACACCTCCGCTAGCTAAGAAAGACAACTCGCCAACTAGGCGGCCACATGTTAGGCGCAGGTTGTTTCGAGAGGAACCAGAAGCCAAACCCTCAGCTTTTGAGAGATTGGGGGGCAAGGGCAGCACTGCAAAAGCTTTACAGTGGAGACCTAAAAAGTCAAAAGTTTGGTGGTCGCGCCCCCAAATGAGATACTTGCAGGGGAACAAAGATCAAACCCCCCTTTGTTGTTGACCGAGCTACAGGAACAAAAACAATATGAGGTAAAAGGCCTTACAGAAGAGTCATTGGTAGACCGGCTGGCGAAGCTGTTCAACACTGACGTCTTGGTTGGAGAGCCGAAGCTCAACCTGGAGGACGATATAGACGAAACTGAGGCGGTTGATACTTCCTGCAATATGGTCTATGTACTTTCCGCGAGATATGCTTTGCCAATCTCCACGCGCAGAGGCAGTGGTTCTTGAGACTGAAGACGCTGAGGGTAAAGGTTTCTTTATGAGCTTCACAAGACCAACGCCCGCGATGGTTCAACACATGTGACCTTTATATATAACAGTAGAGATTGCTGGCACTAAGGTCAGCAAGGTCATGGTCGACACAGGGGCCGCTGTCAACGTTATCACCATAAGAACTATGCATTTACTGGGGATCAAGAAAGAGAAGATCCAGGCTACATCCTTCACGCTGAAGAACTTTGCGGGGACAGTCACAAAGACTTTGGGCTTATTGTTTCTACGCGTCAAGGTAGGGCCAGCAGAGGGATTCTATGCTTTCTTCGTGACAGACTGTTACACGGCCTATAGCGCCATCCTAGGGCGCGACTGGATTCACCGGAGCTATTGTGTTCCTTCAACTCTCCACCTGGAACTAGTGATGTGGAATAGGGTAACAGATCAAGCTGATGTGATTAAAGCCGATCCTCGCCCATTCCCAGTTTCCGCGAACTATGTAGATGCCAGATACTACTTGGAGCCAATTACTCCATTGCAAGTCAGTGGCATCGATGACAAAGGCCGCCCCACAGGGGTGACCGCCTCTGAATTGGCACAGTGGGAGCTTACGCTCGCAAAAGAAGGCTTGGAAAGGCCTGGCCACACTGTGCCCAAACCCTTAAACGATTAATGGATTACGACCTTCCAGAGGAAGGGATAGAGGTCTTCCACTTACTATACAAAAGACTATCCTCATACCCGGTGGAAAAAAAGGCCTATGATCGTGTCGCGACCTTGGAAATTGTCAACGAGGAGTTCTCTGACCAAGAAAAAAAAGACGAAGAAGAAATTCAGTTGGCTCCAGCAGCACTGGATGACACCCTCCAAAGGTCAGGGATCCTACAGAGAAAGTCAATCTTGGAATAGCGGCTGAACCTATGGAAGTGGCTATCAGTGCTTACTTAGAGCCTAGCGAGAAATAGAGGCTCATTGATTTATTACTAGAGTTCAAAGACTACTTCGCGGAGAAATATGAAGACATGCCCGGCCTGTCACCGGACTTGGTTTGTCATCAACTATCAACACTCCCTGACAAGAGGCCTGTGAAGCAAAAGCTGCGAAGAATGAACTCCGAGACCGAAGTTCTGGTCAAAGAAGAATTTGAAAATATGCACAGGTCAGGCATCATTCGGGTGGCCAAATACAAGCAGTGGCTGTCCAATATCGTGCCAGTCCATAAGAAGAATGGTAAGATGAGGGTCTATGTGGACTATAGAGAACTTAATGTCGCTACGCCTAAAGACATCTACCCCATGCCGGTCACAGATATGTTGGTAGATGCAGTGGCAGGACATGAATTGTTATCCTTCATGGACGGAACTGCTGGGTATTACCAGATTCAGGTTGCGGAGGAAGACAGACACAAAACCGCGTTCCGTTGTCCAGGGTTCGCGGCCGTTTTTGAATACGTGGTTATGCCTTTTGGACTGAAGAATGCTGGGGCAACTTATCAGAGAGCCATGAACCTGATTTTCCACGACGTCCTGGGGAAGATTTTAGAGGTTTACATTAATGACGTGGTCGTCAAGTCCAAGCAGCGCGGGGATCACATCACGGATCTCAAGAAAGTCTTCGAGCGGATGCAGCTACACAAGCTCAAGATGAACCCCGCCAAGTGCGTTTTCAGAGTTCAAGCAGGAGATTTTCTGGGATTCATCGTCCATCAAAGGGGTATTGAGGTCCCTAAGGATAAGACAAGTGCAGTCATCAACGCCTCTTCCCCACGCACAAAGAAAGAGTTACAACGATTACTGTGTAAGATCAACTTCCTGAGACGTTTCATATCTAACTCTGTAGGTAAAATCCAGCCTTTTTCCCCACTACTGAGACTACAAGGACATAAAGAGTTTGTGTGGGAACCTCAACACCAAGAGGCTTTTGACAAAATTAAGGCCTATCTGGTGAGCCCGCTAGTACTCGTTCCACCTAGAGCTGGATTTCCATTAAAGCTGAATATTTCAGCAGCCGAGGCTTCCATTGGCAGCCTACTCGCCCAGGATGATGAGGAAGGTGTCGAGCATGCCATTTTTTTACCTCAGTCGGACACTAACGGATTGCGAAACCAGGTATACTCCTATGGAAAAATTGTGTCTTACATTGTACTTCTCAGCATGCAAGTTACGACACTACATGTTATCCTTCACCACTTGCATTATTGCTCAAACCGACTTGGTTAAGTACATGTTGTCACGACCTATTCTACGAGGTCACATTGGCAAGTGGGTACTGGCCTTATCCGAATTCTCACTACAATACGTTCCACAGAAAGCAGTGAAGGGACAAGCCATCGCAGACTTTCTAGCACACCACCCTATGTTGGATGTCCCCACAATGAAAGAGTTAGAGATAGCGACCGCAACCATAACTCGACCAGATTTGGCGCGCATTCCAGAATATGTTATTTGGTATCAAACCACAATCTCCCTTCAACTGCGGATATTATTTTTTGATGGCTCAAGAACAGAAACACTAGCAGGGGCATGGATTGTTCTGGAAAACCCAGTGGGCGATCGTTTTTCTTATTCTTTCCAATTGGAGTTTAAGTGTACCAATAATCAAGCAGAGTATGAGGCCCTCATTATTGGCCTAGAGGTGTTACTGGAGCTAGGAGCAAGAGATGTCCAAGTACGCGGTGATTCCTTGCTTGTCATAAATCAACTTCAAGAGAAGTACAGGTGTGTGAGCTACTTGCTTGTGTCATATTTGAATCGCGCCACTGAACTTCTGGATCAATTCAATGACGTGGATTTGGAATATATTCCTCGCGAGCGCAACTTTGCGGCCAACGAACTTGCTCAATTGGCTACAGGCATTACTTTGAAATATAGGGTTCGCAAGCGAATCCTGAAAGTTGAACGACGTACGCTGCCTTCTTGGCTCGCCCAACCTAGCTGACCCGCCAGACGATCCAGTAGTCACAGTCCTCGAACCTATTGATATAGACTGATGAATCCTTTTGATTGCTTACCTAAAGCAACCAGACGCCGCTGCAGACAAGAAGACTCGTTTTCTTGCCTTAAATTACTTCCTCAGAGGCGATGAGCTGTGCAGACGCGGCAAAGATGGCATGGATTTCCGGTGTGTATTTGGCCGCGATGCAAAGCGTTTGATGCGAGAAGCACATACCGGCGTATGTGGAGCCCAACAAGCTGGTCCAAAGATGCGTTGGCTCATCAGGCGACATGGGTATTATTGGCCCAGCATTTTGAAAGACTGTATCACGTTCGCGAAAGGCTGTCAGGATTGCCAGGCTCATGGACCAGTTCAGCATATTCCCAATATTCCCATGCAACCTATTATTAAACCTTGGCCTGCGCGAGGCTGAGCATTGGACTTGATTGGCATGATTCATCCCCATTCGTCACTCCAACACAAGTTCATCATCGTCGCTACGGATTTCTTCACTAAATGGGTGGAAGCTGAACCTTTGAAGGAGGCCTCTGGAGCAACCATTTGCCAATTCATCTTTCGAAATATTATATGCAAGTTTGGCGTCCCCGAGGTGTTATTATCGGACAGGGGGGCAGCATTTATGGGTGGTGATGTGGAGCAGCTCGTCAACGACTTGAGCATCCAGTTTCTCCACAGCACACCTTATTACGCTCAGTCTAGTGGTCAAGCAGAGGCTAGTAACAAGATTATCATTACCCTACTGAAGAACATGCTTGTTGAAAACCCTCGCCAATGGCACGAGACATTGTATGAAACGTTGTGGGCCTATCGCACTTCAAAGCGAACTCCTACGACCACAACGGCCTATGCACTCATGTTTGGTCACGACGAGGTTTTACCTTTGGAGATCAATGTTCACTCCCTACGCGTCCAAGATCAACATCATTTGATTGGTGATGACGTAGGCCATGTGGCAAGAGCACGAAGACCTTAGCTGACAGCACTTAGAGGCTTTGGACAACTTAGTGATGGAGAAGCAACGCATCGCTCGAGCCTACAATAAGAGAACTCGCAGCCGCAGTTACAAAGAGGGCGAGCTCGTTTGGAAGGCAGTCCTTCCATTTGGTGAGAAGTTGACCGGTCGTGGTAAATGGACCCCACGCTGGGAAGGGCCCTTTGTGATTCATAGAATTCTAGAATGTGGGGTTTTCACCTCAAAGATTTGGATGGCGATCTCCACCGCAACCCTATCAATGGCAGGTTCTGAAAGAAATACTACCCCAGCATTTGGGAATTTGAAGATCCCCCATATTCTTCCGTTGCAAGGACAGGGGGGCAAACCTAGTGTCCTTTGGCTCGCCTCATCCCTTGTAATTAGGCCTTGTCAATTGTGGCCTTATTCACCTATCTTCGCTCCACCTACGAACACTAAGGGGCAACACTCTATGCATAAAGGCCTTCATAGTGGCCATTATTTTGGCAGTAGCCATTATTTTTGCAGTAATTCATCTGGCAAATTTGTGTACATCTTCGTTCAATATCCTTGACAATATGTGTTAGGCATGTGTGCAAGGGCCTATACCAGAGGCCTTATTATTATATCATATTGTTTTTAGCAAATAAGAAAATTTTGAATCTTTTATTCATGAAGTGGCTTTGCAGCCAAAAGCAAGACAATGTGTTCGAAAAAATTACATTAACGATATACAAAGCCAGAAAGCGGCTAAAACAACTAATAAGGATTTATGTCTTCTATGCGTTTCTGGATCTTGCGGCAAGAAGGGTTGATGAGATATTCACTCTTACTCTTCCTCTCTTCACCCTCATCTGATCTGAGTCGCAGCTGCTATCATTTGTACTGGAAGAAGAGGGAAGGAAGTAATCCATCGCAACCCTTCCAGTTGGTTATCCTCCGGGATGGAGACAGAATCAGCGGTGGAGTGCGACCCAGTTGCCTCACCTACCTCCAGGGGGAAAACAGAAGTCGACACATCAGACCCTGAAGGTAGGCCGCGGAAGAAGAATGGTCGGCCTAGAGTGGCCTTTCGCCCTTGGATATCAGAGGCCTAAAAGTCCCCAGCCTACATGAGTTAAGCGGAGGAAAAGTTCATCCAGGCGAAGGCTAGCATCAGCGGCAGCTTGTGCAGCCTGTTGGGTTGCTACACGAGCTTGGGCCAAGTCATGGGTCAGCGTCTCGAAAGTGGCAAGGGGCTGCTCCAATTAAGGTTCTGCATGGGCAAGCCTAGCCGTCACATCAGTTAATTGGGCCTGAAGATCCTGGATTTGGGTCCGCATGTGGTTTCTCTCGAGAGTCAGATCCCTGATGAGATTAGCGCAGTTATCCAAGAAATCGCACGCAGTGTCCATCTGTTGAGCAAGAGTCTGATAGTGTGCCTCGGTCTGCCTGGCTTGCGCGGTCGCGACAGCCCTCTCATTGAGCCCTTGGGGAAAATCCTACAGCAGCTGGTCAACCTCTTGAAATTGGTCTTCAGTGATAGTCCCCTCGCGGAGAAGTACCCTCAGATACTCTAAAACTCTCGCGGGCGCGCCAGGAATTAGAATATCAGGGCCCAGAAGGAGACAAAGGCCTTCTCTAGCATCATCTACGACCCCAAGAGGGATCACTTCGAGCACACGAGCTAGCCGTTCTAAAGTGGACGGAGGCGGTTGCTCAGCGACAGGAGGGGCCTCAAGAGGCTCCGCAACAAGTATTGCCTCTGGCAATGGCTCAGGGTTTTCCCCTACTCCCCCTGCTCCAATGGCTTGGGGGGCATGGGGGGGGGGGGGGCAGGCTCCTGACCAACCACATCTAGGACAGGTTCAGCAAGATTCTCGGCCACTATCTCTCCGGCTATGACTGCTGCTTCCTTGTTTGGAATAGCATTTGGGTCCTAGAAGGAGGCGTTGTCAGAATAACTAAGCCAGGGGTTAATGATAAACATTTTGTTAAGAGAGGTACCTCTTCAATAGGTGGCTCGCGAAGAATTGTTGTTGGCACAGGTTCCTGGCCAATCTCACCAGACGCTGGAACTGAATCAGGCGCTGCCTGTCCCAGAAGGAGGGATGCAGTTGGTTGCTCGTGGGAGTCTGGGAGCGACATTCTTTCTTCAACCTCAGGCGAGCTATCATCCATAACCTGTGTTGGGACCAGAACCAACTGCGTATTGTTTACGGTTGAAGAGGGAGGATTATTAGAACCATTTGGCTCTTGGACTTGCCAACCAGACACACCTTCGCCAGCAGCGGAGGATCCTTCCCCAACTTGCCTCGATGACCTACTACGAACCTGCAGAGGAGGAGTGTTATAGAGTCATACATAACATAACAAAACAAAACGTCATGGCTCATTTTAGATGAGTATTACCAGTTGATCAGTGACTGGTTCATCTTCTGCCCATGGATCAGTTCAGGGATCAGCGCAACTGCGTTTGCAGGCTAAAGTGGCAGCAATCTGTCAGGATTAAAGTAAAGTCAAAATAAGCTTTGAAGAAGATATTAGAATTATGAGATTTTAAGACAAGACCCTTACTGTTTGGGGGTCATCATCATCAGAGGAAGAGTCTTCGACTTCAGGCTCCATCGCTATCGCTTTCTTCTTCGCGGCCTGACCAGTGGCTGGAGAAGCATTAACTGCACGACCGCCAGAGGGTGGCACACTTCCTTGATGCAACAAAGTGTGAGTTAAAAGGGGAAAAGCAGACAGAAAGTAAAAAAATATATATATATATATAAGACAGTTACCTCATGGGGAGGCTCACGAATGACAATCCCAGCCTGGACTGAGCGCGGGGCTAGTACGGGTCGCAGAGCCGGTTCAGGTAGCGGAGGTCATGCCTCATCTTCAGGAAAGCGAGCAAGTAACTCGGTATCAGCATCATAAGGATATCTCAGCTCTTCAAAAATGGTCGTGAAGAGCTCGTCATCCCTTTGTCTCTAGCAGTTGACGGAAACTTCTGACCACCATTGCTTGTACTCTTCAGCGTCGCCATCCACAGGAGCGATATTGTTAGCCCAATCAGGGACATTGACCAGTACAAGCATGCTTTGCGCTGGCGGAGGCCCAGTAGTGGAGCCAATTCTGCTCCAAGAAGTGTTGTAGTCACTACTACAAAAAGTGCATCACACAACGGTGGAAATCTGTTGTGTGATTTGCACCATGTCTGTCGTCTATCTCGATGTTGTGTGATGAGCACACTCCAACAACGGTGAAACACCGTTGTGTGTTTTCCATAGACACAACGCATCAGTTAAAACCGTTGCACCGATTCTGCGCATGCTAATGCCAGAAATTGGATGCGGCGCTGTTTCGATAGTGGTCAGACAACCGAAGTGAGTACACACTATTGTTGGTTAACTTCTCACACAACAGAAAAATGACACTGAGACAACGGAAGTAATAATATACTGTTGTTGGTTAACTTATTATACAATAGAAAAATATGACAACTGTTGTGGGTTATTCCTTCACACAACAGATATCATAAAGTAACTATTGTATGTGTGAGGCTCAATGTTGAATTCTTCATAAGTCATACAACATATTGTTTCTATACCGTTATGTGATTTAACATTGGACAACTGTTACTCACTTGTTCTGTTGTGTGAATATTAATGAGACGACAAAATTTTAGAAGTACCGTTGTGTGATTAAAATTGATTTGTTGTGTGATTAACGATGTATGCATATTCATACAACATAATGTAATGGACTGTTGTTTGATTGGTTTCGGTTCTTTACCTGAAATATTTGTACAAAAATAATGCACAATATAAGATTTAGGCATTGAAATACTCTAATTCAACAATCTAATGTACCAAAAGAGGTAGCATTCATGTATCCATCCATTCCATAAAACCAAAAAAGAAGGCATTCTAGCTAGCATGATGGCTGCTGCATTCTAGCTAATTACAATGAAAGATAGCAAAAGCCAATACAATTAAATCGTCGTGAGAGGAAAATATTTGCCACTAAAGTTCTCTCATACTTGCATAGTGTAGTGCTAAGGCAATAGCACCTAGTGTGTCGGGTGGAGCATCCAACAGCTTCTCATCCAGTTCCAACTTCTTTTTCAAAATGATCTATTTGAGCCTACTTGACTTGAACTGCTCCAACTTTCACACTTCAGCCTCAACCTACAGAAAGAAAGTTAATACTATTAATTTGGTCACATAGAATAAAGAACTGTAATTTTTGTATGGTATTACATGCATAGTAAGTACTGCATCCAAGGTGGGCTACCATATAGAATAGAGAACTCTAATTTTTGTATCTCTGACATAACTGTATTAAGCATAAGAGGGATAAGACTCGTTATGATTCTAGGAAGAAATGTCTTAAAGCACATATATCACAGTCAGAGGACTCTCTTCTTCCCTAAAAGCTTTTATCACTAAATTTCCTCCCGTTAACAATAATCACAGAACTTTCTATAAGCAAGATTAGCATGAAATAATTCATTGCAAGCCAATAAAAACTCATTCTTCCCTGTCCCAACAAGAAGAAACCGAAAAAAGAAAACTCAGAAAACTAGTTCCAACCAAGTAGATACATGTTTTTAACGTGTGCATATTCACAACTTGCTTTTTGTACACTACTAGCATACATGCCCGCGCGTTGCTGCGGGTTTTGGAACAAATTGTGCAAGTTTTAAAAGATAGAAAATTTAGTTCAAATATATAAAACAACTGCTGTTAAAACAGATTCTCAAAAATACATCGATTTATACTCAAAAAACTACATGCTATCATGTAGTTAGTGACCATAAATTTCTTTGGTTGTTTGTGCTATTTCTCAATGATAAGAAGTTCAGAAACATATAAGGACACTTTCCATCCAACACCAAATTGCTCACCTTTTAATAGTGACTACCAGCAACAGAAACGGGCATTTGCACCAACTATTGTCATATTTGAACGCAGAGGCAGCTGTAGAGATACAAAAGGAAATCACAAAGATGTATTACTGGTTTTAGCACTGTATACAATCAAAAAAATTCAAAAAGAATAAAAAAAATAGAATTACAGGTTGACAATATATAAACATCAACCAAAACTAACATTAAGTCACCTGAAGGCAAGTAATATCACACAAAGGGAAACGTTTAGCTTGAATATTATAATTTATCCTCTAGCTCTATTCAAAAAACTCGATGTTTACTTGCTAAATTGCTATCACGCTAAGAAATAAGGGTATTTGTATATTGTTATGCTTGAAGTGCAGAAAACTTTGTAGCTTGAAGGCTTCACTATCCATCATGAATTAGGGGCTTACCTATTCAAGATGATTCATGTGCTGCAGCCAAGTCCAAAAACAATTATGTGTCCTTATCTGTCACAATTACAATAAGTATGAGATGTGGTTACAATTAGTGTTAATAGCCCATCAACAATTTTTTGTATAAATGGTAATTTTGGTTAGTGAATACATGACTTTCTAAGACAACATCGACCCAATTCGTAGCATGTTGCAGTTTCTGTAACATGGCATTAAGTGTAGATCCTGCATCTCCTTCTTTGTAGGCGGTTATCATGTAGGTGGGCATTTCTATTACTTGCTGCAACAATCATCAAATCTCATTAGTGGATTATTAGTAGTGACGGTTCCTGTAAAGGAAGGCACTTTTTAACTCACATGGTGGTGACACTGCAATATCATCCATGACGCCTTTAAACCAATCAAAGAAACCTTCTCAGCTTTCACAATGAATTACTGCAAACAAATAGAGCTTGTCCGATAATTATGACAACCACATGAAAGAATAAAACTGAAAATTTGTGCTCTCAAGTAAGACGGTAAGAAAGAGAAGCTACAAAAACTGGAAGGGACAGATACATAAGCTGTAATGTGCAGTAATACACTCTAGTGTACCTTAACAACATGGGATTTTTGTTGGATTAAAGTCATTGCATTAGAAGATAAGTCTTAAGTTGCACACACCAAATTTCACTTATTAAAAAAAAACAATATAGAACTTGAAAAACAAAATTCAAACTTGAGAAAAGCAATACCCCAAAGTGCAGATCCAAAATGCAAACTCTTAACGAACCATATTGTGTCAGCCATGTATTCTAGAGATTGAAAATCACAATCAGACAAAGGGTATTCAAATATACCTGGTTTTCATTTCCCCTGAAGAATAAAGTACATCTTGTTAGCATTGTACATTGAGGGAGAGAGGGAGACCAGAAAATATTCTTCAGCATCCCAACTGGATAAGATAATTGTGCGTCGAGGTTTCCATCCTTTTTCCTGCACGCAGCCTCCCCAATCTTTGAGCAATGAGCAAACAGGATATAACAAAACAAAAATTGATAAAAGTTTTTTTAAACTTATCATCACTAAAGTTCAAATGCTATCCATAACTTCTGCTACTATTTTCTTCAGTTTTCAAGAACAGAGGAACTTTACTACTTCAAACCGAGAAAAAGAATACCACAAATGAAAAATAAGTAACAAAACCTAATATCAGTGGCACACTTAAATCCTACCACTAAAATATTACAATCAACCTCATGATATGCATGTCCGGTATGCCTTGTCAGTATGAACATTAGTTTTTGATTAGTTTAATGATTGCATCCATATTTTCAACAACCACTCATTCAAATTATTTCATTTAGCTGTCATCTTCAAGATTAACCAAGAGTCCATATGCTCACCTCTATCTGGAAGTAGAGTATCTAAGAAAAGCATATAAAAATAATAGGGAAAATTTTTTTTTTAACTGCAGTCCACAACATTCCGACCTTGTTCTATTCTTTTCCTCTTACCTTTTTCAAATAATCAGATATGGAACTTAAAATATTCATTCACAGCAGGCCTCTTTTGAAATGTTTCTGTACACAAAAAACCAATCAAAACGTGTGCATTCAGTAAGCTGATTCCTCTACCCTTCAAGGCGATCAGTACCCTACTAGAAAGTTTAGTATGTACAAAGTTCTATCACATCCAACCTCTCATGACCTCCCTTGCTATCATTAGATCAGGAAGTTAAGAATTACATGCTACACACAAGGGCAATTAAATGACAACAACACAGCTGCAAGGTTATTTATTCCAAGAAGAAAGGCCTTTATATCATAATATATGCATATTGCAGTATATCTCACAGAGTAAAAATTGCATTATTGGTAAATCTAGGAAGTAGATTTTTCGAACAATATTACTTCTATATATATGGCTAACCAAAACTCAGTATCTGCATATTGCAGTAGCTAAACTTGAATAGGGTGCCTACTATAGTAAAACAAATATTACGTAGCTAGGAGTTCACGAGATTGACAAAATACATAGTTCTCAACTAGTTTCTCCCTATTATATGGGCACCTCATGCAATCGCCAATCTATGTGGCATTCAAGACCTTTGTGCCATTCCAGCTTGTCTTCTCAACTACAAATATATGAAAGAAAAATAGCTCCAAGAGTTATTTAATTAATCAAACACAGCATACAGTTGCCCAGAAAGAAAGGAAGAATCTAGAGGTACCTGGAAATAAGTTTCAAGCTGCCTCTTTAATGCCTCATGCTCATGTTTTGCTCTTTGGAAAGCCTTGAAGCATCTGCAAAATTAAGTCATAATCATGAGGCCCCAACAGAGAGAAAACTACAATACTAGTTGGAACCAATATTCAGTCCATCTCATTAGAAATGAAAAACAAAACAAAACAAAACAAAGAAAGAAAACCACAAAAGGTCATAATTCATTAATTCATAAATCATAAGTTCATAACTAAATGAACTTGTCCAGTTATCCATCAGAGCATCAGTCAATATCAATAGCTATCAATCCTATGATTCCTAATTTCCTATCATTACCAGATACAATTTCAAATCTTCA
>BDJD01001152.1:78656-91076 GCA_002564525.1 Rosa multiflora | reverse complement strand
CTATCATCATATATGTTGAACGCATATTGGTGAGGGATAACAAAAGAAATCATTTTATGACCTAAATCCCAGTCTATTTATTATATTTAAAAAAAAAGAGCTAGTAGTAAAAAAAATCTAAAAAGCTATTAAATAATTAATCATGAGGTACAGAAAATAGAGAAAATAATTAAACATTAAGAAAAATTACTCTTCATTTTTTTTTTGCACGTCTACAAGAAAAAAAAACAATTCTTTTTTATTCGAAATTAATTTTTAAAACTCAATACCTTGTGTTTGTGTTTCTTTTTTATTAGATAAGAGATTTATGTAATCTGGTTAAGAAATGAATATGTAATTAATTGTTTGTTTGCAAATTATATGAGTGAGGTTATTTCAGGAACTTGAGTGAGGTTTAGTGAGTAAATTTAGAATTTGAAAATTTGATAGGAGGTGTAAAAAGCAAGGAGATCAAGTGAGTACATTTGGAGGTTCTAATAGAAAAATTCCAGTAAATTGACTATTTCGAAAACGATATATTTTCTCCTATATCCCTGATATTTCTGATATCTCCTTTTTTCAAAGTTTCGATTGATATGTAGATACAGATATTTAATCCTTGCTTCAGACTTCTCATTTCTGCGAGTCTTGCTTCCGCGCTTTACTGTTCCTCTTTTCACTTTCTGACGATCAATTGTCTCTTTCTTTTTGACTTGTATAGTATCTCCTTCAATCTACTATTCAATCCACGATCAAGTCTTCATTTCACATTCAAGCTTCATTGTTGTTGCAATAGAATTGGGGATTTGGAATATAACTAAATCAAAAGGGAGATTTTCTTCATTTCATTCATAACAAATAGTCAGGAATTTAATTTTTTTTTTTTTTTCCCTTTATGCAAATATGCTGCTCCGTTGCTTTACATGCTTGCTGAATGGTTAATCTTTCCCGTATGCAATGGCTTGAGTTTGGAAGCTTGTCGTTGAATTTGAATTGATGTCATATGTAGTTTATCTCAAATGTTAGAAATATTTGATGTTAATATTTCTGTTAGTGTTGCTTAGGTAGATAGATTAGGTAAGAGTGTATAGAATAAGCAACCCGGCCATGCTTATTGCTCCTGCTAGCTACAAAGTCATAGTCAGTTTTATAATTTGATCATTGAGTAATGGCCAACAGGCAACAGCTAGCAAAATTTCTAAATAGAAATAAAGGCCTGGCACACTAAGGTGGCGTTCGGTAACGTTTTCAAGTCATCTTTTTCATTTTATAAAATGAAAATGGCTTGAAAATGTGTTCGTTTGTCTGTTTTCAAAAATGCAGAAAATAATTTTTGAAAATATTTTTTTATTTTACTCGTAAAACTTTTCATTCTCATATTTTAGAAAACACGGAGATATATTTTCCAAAACAAAGAAAAAAAAGAACGTGCTCTCTTCTTCCATATTCTCACGTCACTATCTTCTTCTTAGGTCTCTCTCTCATCTCTAGTCGCCATCTTCTCTCGTTTTTGAAATTGTTTTCGGAATAAGCTACCGGACACATTTTCGGATCTCAAAAATCCAATCTTGTTTTCTTGTTTTTATTTTCAAAATCGATTTTTGAAAAATCATTTTTAAAAACGTTACCGGACAAGCCCTAAAGTTCTCCTTAATTGCTGAAACGAAAAGAATGAAAAGAATGGTTTGAAAGCTTAAAAGCAAATAAAGATGAGTAATTAGTCAAGAAAATGATGAAAGTGCTATCTTTTCTAAAAGCATAGAGGTATTCTTTTGTTGGAAATTTAAGAATGTATAATAGAACTTTTCCTTTTTGGTAAGGTAGAAGACAAAGAAAAAAGGCATTCATTCCGTGGAAAATTAAGACCTACGCACTATGTAAAAGTCTTACGGTTTTGTTTGGAAATTGCTTCTGTATTTCCTTAAGCTGAGTGCTGGAGACTGGAGTATGTGCACAACATTTTGATATGAAGATTTTGATTGATTGATATCTGAGTTCTAAACATATATTTGCTAAGGGCGAAGCACTTTATTTTTAAGTGCCTCAAATTTGTGGCTCTAAAAGCATCTTTAGCACTCTCTACCTTGATTTTTTGGCTATTTTAGAACGCATGTTTAGCTTTTTATCAATTTTAGCAGTTGCATTAGACTCATAAGTAGCTCTCCATTTTAACTTTTAGCTATCTCCCTTCTAAAATAGAGAGTGAGAAATATGAGACTCTCTATTATTTTTTATTAATTTAAAGCATTTCTTTGAAGTTATTATATGTAATTTATAAATATATTTAATTTTTTTATTCAATAAATAATATAAATATGGAACTAGCTAAAATAGTGATAACTTATGCAGGCAAAATGACTGAGATAAACATGAATTTGAGGTAATTGGAATTATGCTTACCACGATCTATCGTTTATAAACACTAATTGAGCAAAAAACATTAACTTCACTATCGTCTAGATCTCGGCGCCCTTTCTTTCTGGTCCTATGAACTTAAATAAAACTAGCTCCTCCCCTCTCGTCTTTTTGTTCTTTCTTTTTCTTTTTGCCTCCTTGAAGACACTCGACCTTTCCCTTTTTCTCTATATCTGCTATGTATCAACAAGAAAAATAATAGCACGTATAGGTTTAGAGACCTACATATATTTGTTATATGAAGATACTATTCATTTAAATTTCTTTGAATACACATCGATAAAATCAATAGTGGTCAATTTCTTCATTTCCTAGAAATACTAATTCATATTCTTTATTCACTTCTCAACTCTATTGAGACAATAAGACAATATTATTTCATTTTCTCATGGTCTCATGATCTTTCTTATTTGACTAGCTAGCTAGTTGTCAAAGTTAACTACAAAAATTGCCATAGCTTGAATGAGGGATTATTCTTTTTTTTTTTTTTGAAAGGGTTTGATGTTATTAGATATCAAAGTCACAAAAAACAGGCCATGAGGGATTATTCTTTCTGTAATAAAGGTGTGATCGATCAGTAACACAATTTTTCTTATATTACATTTATATTCGTTATTTTAAAGCAAAATAAATAGATAGGAAATTATAGAGTGAAAGATTGTTTAAATGCTCTATAGTACTATACTATATATGCTGTCATTCCAACTGGAAAACGGTGATTGGCAGCAGAGAAACTGTACAGTAAATTGCCCATCAAATTTTTTGTTAACTCCTTACAGTGTCTGGAGCTTGTTACAAAGTATATATATGCTGGCAAAGGTTAAAATCTGATCCACTTCCTTGTGTGACTTCATCAGATCCACCGAGGCTTTTTGTGGAACATTATTAACCTCTTCTTTCACATTCAGATGATTAAAATATTAGGGGAGTGAAATTTGCACACCCTAAATTGTATTCTGCACTCCCACTATCTAAATTTAATATATTTTATAATTTTATGTGTTGCACTTCCTCTTTTACCCTTAAACACCGAATTGCACTCACCCATGTACCCCACCCATCCTCCTCATCTTCAACCCCAGCTATGATCATTTACCCAGAAAAGTAAAGAGAGAACTTCAACCTCAATCTGATCACCTAATCCATAAACGCAAATACCAATTTCCTGTCTCTGTTTCTCACTCTCTTCCTCAAGTTGAGTCTTTATCTTTTCTACGGTTATTTCTCGCTATAGCCTCTGTCGATATCGTGTTGATCGGGTTTCATTGCTCCGTCAGAAGTGGTGGTGGCCGTCGTGAAGGTGGAAGTGATGGTGGCTACAGCCATGGACGTTTCGCTATAGCCTCTACCCAAATAATCATCTTATCCAAGTCATATCTAGCCCATAGCTGAGGCTCAATCCTACTGCTCTCGCGAATCAAGACGGGCAATTTGGGGTCAAAACTCTTGAGATCCTTGTAATTCTTCTCCACAAATGTTCTGGGTGGTGACGCTTGAAAGAGATAACTAGCAGAGTAGGATCCTAAGGAGCTTAGTTCCGATAGATTTCCTCTCCATGCCATTTTCTTGAACCAGCCTATTGAGAAGATCGCTGTAGATTGCATATCCCCATCAGCTGCAAGCTCGAGTTTGTTCCCATTAGCCACACTCTATAACCTGATTCGTACTCATATTTGAGACATAAATCTTGCCAGAAAATTTTCTTTTCTTGGTGTTGTTCATCCTAAGTTTCAACCATAGCTAAATCCCAAAAATAAGAAACAAAAAATCCAAATCATCAAAATTTTGACAGCAAGGGATTCAAAGGTTTTTGGGTTGTTTAATCTGGGGACAAAGCAAACAATCAGAATGCTCTTGTTCATCGTTTTCCCTCGACTCCGGCATCGACACATGGGAATTCATGAATGATCTCGATGATGAATTTGATTATGATTTTGAGGTCAGTTCCTCCAAGTCTAGCTACCAACCTCTTCCGCTTGGCCTTCTCATTCTTCCACTAGTGTCGCTCTTGATAGATTATAAATCAAGTAATGCGATTGGTTTTTCACAGATGAAGAGGAGACAAACAGAGAGAGGAGAGAGGTGTCGTGTTATTGTTTTTGTTATTGAGGCAAGAGAGAGAACAAATCTGATGAGGGGTACTTCAGGAAATGAAAAAGCAATAGCAGATAAAAAGTATTAAATATTTTAGTGGGAGTGTGGTTTACAATTTGGGGAGTGCAAATTTCACTCCCCAAATATTAAAGTAGATGTTGTTCTTCAGACATTCAGAAGTGTTTTTGAATAATAAAAAAAATAATTTAATTAAAAATAGTAAATAATTAATAATGTGATTTAAAAGCACTAACCACCAAGGTTATGGCGGGGTGGTCGAGCCTCCAAGTGTGGAACCCCCACACCCGGGTTCAAATCCCCTCTCCTACACCTTGTGGCCAGTTTGTGGTGGAATTTTCCCCATAGACGTGTAGTGGATTAGTCTGGCTTCAGCTGGGATACCCTGCATGGGTGTGTGTGTCGCTAACTTGCTAACGCTTAACCCCCCAATCAAAAGAAAAAAAGCACTTGACACTTGACTTTTAATTGTTAAATTTAAAAAGCACTTCTAAATTTTAAAAGGAAAATGACTTTTAGTATTTACGGTATGGCTTCAGTATTACTGTATTAGTACTGTGTTAATCACAAGTCTCTACTTGAGAATTCTCATTTCTGTGAAGCTTTGGCTTGCTTTTCTGCTTTACTCTTCCTCTTCCTCTTTATATTCCCTTTCACTCTTTTTCCTTTCTCACGATCAATTGTCTCCTCCATTTGCTATTTGATCCGCGATCTTCATCTCAAATTCTAGCTTCATCGTTGCTGCAGTAGAATTGGGGATTCGGAATACAACTAAATCAAAAAGTAAATTTTCATCATTTCATTCGCAACAAATATATAGTCAGGAATTTCAGTTTTTTTTTTTCTGTATGCAAATAATGCTCGGCTTGCTGAAAAAGGAAAAACAACTGTACGTTAGTCATCTGAGCATTCCTTCCTTCTGACCAATGGCTACCAGCAGCAAAGCCGATGAATCCCGACCAAGAAAAAGGAAAGCCGATCATTGGATTTATGAGGTTTTCTTGAGCTTCAGGGGTGAAGACACGCGCAACACCTTCACGGGCCATCTCTACCTGGCCTTAAAGGAGGCTGGAATCAACGCTTTCATCGACGACAACGAACTTAGAAGAGGGGAAAATATAACTGAGGAACTGGTGCGGGCAATCCAAGGGTCCAAGATATCTGTCATCGTCTTTTCAACGAAGTATGCGGAATCCAGTTGGTGTCTTGAGGAGCTAGTGAAGATCATGGAGTGTAGAACAACACTGGGGCAACTAGTCTTTCCGGTATTCTACCATGTTGATCCTTCAGATGTCCGGAAACAGAGTGGTAGTTTTGCACAGGCATTTGATCAGAAACATGGAGACAAAGATGAAGATAAGGTCAAGAGGTGGAGAGCTGCTCTTACTGAAGCTGCAAATTTGTCTGGCTGGGATCTTAAAACCAAAGCTGATGGGTAAGATTTACTAGTTGATCTACCTTAATTGCTATCTATTATCCGTAACTTATCTTAATGAAACCTGGTTCGCTGGAGTCGCAGCTTTCATTACTTGGTTTGCTCAACCCTTATTTAGATAGATGTTATTACTGTTGAACCAGATAACTATTTTAGATCTTCTAGGTTGATTGATTGATTGATTTCTGAGTTCTAAGTTGCAATTTTGTTGAGATGTTATCTTTACGAGCAATAACTGTAATCATGTAGAGTATTTGCAGTATGTATCAATTCAATTTGATCTTATAGTTGGATGATGAGGCTACTGTGCTGACTTATTGCCAGGCATGAAGGGAACTTTATCAGGATGATTATTAAGGAGATCACTAAGTATCTCAATAACACAGACTTAAATGTAGCAGACAATGAAGTTGGAATATACTCTCGTATGCAAGAGATTATTTCTCATTTAGGTGTTGAAATATCACATGACGCTCGCATTGTTGGAATTTGTGGTATGGGCGGCATCGGAAAAACAACAGTTGCGAAGGCTCTGTACAACAAATTTCGTCATGACTTTGAAGCTTCAAGTTTCCTGGCCGATGTCAGGGAAACTATGCAAACCAAAGGTATGGTTAGTTTGCAAGAAAGCCTTCTTTCTGATATCTTTAAAACAAGCGTGACCGAGGTAAGGCAGGTTGACGAAGGGATCATTATAATAAAAAATAAACTCAGATGCAGAAGGGTATTTGTCGTAATTGATAATGTCGACCAAGTGGAGCAATTGAAGGCATTAGCAATAGACCATGACTCATTTGGCCCGGGAAGCAGAGTGCTTATAACAACAAGAGATGAACATTTGCTCAAGCAAGTTGGAGTGGATTCTATATATCAAGCTCGAGTGATGGACAAAGAAGAAGCTCTCAAACTCTTTACTTTGCATGCCTTTAAAACTCACTGTCCTAATGAAGAGTATCTTGAACTCTCAAGAAGGGTTGTTGATTGCTGTGGAGGTTTGCCACTAGCTCTTAAAGTTCTAGGTTCTTTTCTAGTTCAAAGAAGCACAAAATTTTGGGAAAGTGAAATCAGGAAATTGCAAACAATTCCTCCACTTGAAGTTGTAGAAAAGCTCAAAATAAGTTTTGATGGGCTAAATGATGATACAGAGAGGGACATATTCCTTGATATATCATGTTTCCATATCGGGAAGAACATCGACCGTGTCAAACAAATATTGGATAGTTGTGACCTTTTTCCAGATTCAGGACTTGAGGTCCTCATTCAGCGTTGCCTTGTAACTGTTAATGAGCAAAACGGGGTGATGATGCATGATTTGCTTCGCGACATGGGTAGAGCAATTGTCCGTGCAAAATGCCCTGGCAACCCTGGAAAATGGAGTAGAGTGTGGCACTGGAAAGATGCAGTAGAGGTATTGAGGGACGAATCTGTGAGTACCTTCCTGATCAAACTTCATTTTAATTAATTGCATATACTACAAGAGTAGCATATGCATCCGTCATCAAATTAGTATGCCCCGTATGTGTTTGAACTCGTAAATCAAAAATCAAAAATTTTCATAGGTTATTGCGTTTAACACTGATAGTCTGATTCACTGATTGTATGATTCAATACTTTTGAATGCAAAATGTATTTTGAGTGAGTTCTTCTTTTACTACTGGCATGCAAAACATTCTAGCGCTGAGTTTTGTGTTGTGAACAAGATGATGTGCATTAAGGACTTACAGTTCCTGTTAATACCCGAAATGTGTATGTAATGCAGTCAGTTTCTTTTTCCACATCATCTTAGTATTGTGCTATTGCATTTAATAAGGTTTAAAGCTCCAATGACACGGAATTAATAAATACTCGCTGGTTGGCACAATATATAAGTAATCCGTAACTCGATACTGTAAGTCGATCATGTACCTCTCTTGTAGGTTAGGCCTGCCTGCATTCATGAATCTGCTTATGCGTAGGAAGTTACAAATTCTTTTCACATGCAAATAATCCTCTCGATGCCTTTTGTTTACAGGGATCTGATGAAATTCAAGGACTCTCTATTCTAGACATGCGGCGCATAAAATCAGAGAAAAGTCCTGAACTAAGGACAAAAGCATTTGCACAAATGAAGAGACTGAGATTTCTAGAACTCAGTAATGTAGAGCTCACTGGAGGCTACAAATATCTCCCCAACAAGTTAAGATGGCTCCACTGGAGTGGATTCCCTCTAGAGTTCATACCAAAAGACTTTAGTCTAGGAGACGCTGTTGGTATCTGCCTGCCACATAACAGGCTCAGATACGTTTGGGAAGATTCTGGGGTATATTATTTACTCAACCAAATTATTACTTCTTTCCTTTGTTTTGTTCGCAACATGACGCTGTCTTAATTTCTTTTCTTTTGGGATTTTGATCTTTGTTTTTGTTTTAACCTTGTCTAATAGGTCTTTGCGAAATTGAAGATTCTTGATCTCAGTTATTCCAATTTCTTAAAACAATCACCAGACTTTTCAACTATTCCAAATCTCGAGGAGTTAGTCCTCAAAGGCTGTTGCGAATTGAGAGTGGTTCACCAGTCCATTGGAGGACTGAAAAGGCTTTCTTTGGTTAATCTTACGGACTGCGTCATTCTTGAGGAGCTTCCAAGGAGTTTCTATAAGTTAAAATCTATAGTAACTCTTGTTCTTGATGGCTGTAAAAGATTTGAGAAATTGGATCAGGAAATAGGGGACATGACATCGTTGTCTACTCTGCGTGTAAACGAAGCAGCCATAACAGAACTGCCATCTTCCATTGTGCGATTAAAGAACCTGAGATGTTTGTCTCTGCTACGTTGCATTATTCCAGCTAAAGTATACGAACGGTTTTTCTTGGACTTTTCCAGGACGAGACGTAATTTCCCTAATTTTAGTTTGCCTCCTTCCGTTCAAGGCTTAAGCTCTTTAGCTGATCTATCTATCGATTACAGCAATATAACTGTTCCCCAGGATCTTGGAAGTCTATCTTCCCTGGAACGTTTATATATATGCAACAGTAATTTGCAAAGCCTGCCAAGCCTCAGAGGCCTCTCCCAGCTTGTAGACCTATGCTTGGGTGATTGCAATCTTACCGATGAAATGATAGAGGTAATGGATCTTGGGAGTCTTTCCTCTTTGAAATCGTTAGATCTACGTCAAAACAGTTTCAGTAGCCTTCCAAGCCTCCGCAGCCTTTCTAAGCTTGTCACTCTAGAATTGAGAAGTTGCAGAAACCTTGTTGCAATCCCAGATTTACCAACAAGTTTGACTGTCCTCTGCGCCTACAACTGCACTGCATTGGAAATAATGCCCGACTTTTCGGATATGTCCAATATGAGACAGTTGTATCTATCCCGATGTCGCAAACTCGTTGAGGTTCCAGGCTTGGATGAATCTTTGAAAAGTTCCATGAGAGAGCTTAGGGTGCCCCACGCTCAATTTGGATGGAATCGACTTCGTTGAAGTTTTGATAGACACCGCATCTCCATTTCTCGGAGTGAAAAAATCAGGGGTCAGTCTAGTAGTATGGGACACCAGACAGCCAGAGTTCAGGGTTGATGCTGACTGGGTAGCATTGTTTGAGTAGGGCACAAATCGGCTATAAATGTATCCATAATTTGGAAACGATAAGTTCCTGCTGTTGTTTATGTATCAATACATTTCCATTCTGCCTCAGTTAGTACTAATTTGCAAATGGAAACATAAAAATATGCATTACTAGGAGTTCAAAAATTTTGGATATTGTGAGTTCATGAAGGATTTATTAAATGTCATAATTAAATCTTAGCATTTCTAAATGTCAATACTATCATTAGTCAACATATTTTATCAAAGATGAAACTGTAAAAGTAGAAGTTGGAGCTGTTTTATGCTTTCGATTGCTAGTTGGTAATGTCCTACAGGTCTGTAAATTATTATTATACAATATATGAAAGTGAGTTCACTGTTACTGCTGTTCATGAAGGGGCGGAGAAGACGTTTTCGTCCCTGCCTACAGCCAAAGAATTGACTTGGTTGGGTGATCCACAGAGAGAGCTAGTGTGTGTTTTTTGCTTTGTACAAAGAGAGAGAGATAGAGAGAGAGAGAGAGCTGATAGTCAGGAAAGGGGATTTTCACCTCATCATCTGAGCACGGAGTTAGTTCTTTCTGAGCGTATAATTTCTGGGCTGTTAGTGCTTTCTGCTTTTAACCGTTTGGTTTATCTTTGGTTTCAGGATAATTGTGTTCGGGTAAGTGATCTGCTGCAACTAAACCAATCGTGCTTGGGTTTTGAAGATAATCGTGCTAGATCACCCAGGTGAGGGTTTATTTTATTTTGCTGAGTTTTGTTTAAAATATAACTGGCCTTCTGCTTCTCTTCACGGAATCAAGGTTCAATTTTTATATGCTTATTGGTTACATATCAAAGTGGTGCTAATTGCTTAGTTTCAAGGTGTATACTCTGTAAAAATTTCAAAGATGAGACTATTGTTGAGATTGATGATGATGAGGATTTGAGTGGTTGGTTGGGAGGGGTACAAGGTGAGGTTTCGATCGAGTTTGGCTTTTAATTGAGAGGATATTTAGTTTCTGGAAATTGAGAGGATATTTAGGTGGCGTTCGGTAACGTTTTCAAGTCATCTTTTTCATTTTATAAAATGAAAATGGCTTGAAAATGTGTTCGTTTGTCTGTTTTCAAAAATGCAGAAAATAATTTTTGAAAATATTTTTTTATTTTACTCGTAAAACAGGAAAATGACAAATAGACGTTTTCACCTTTTCATTCTCATATTTTAGAAAACACGGAGATATATTTTCCAAAACAAAGAAAAAAAAGAACGTGCTCTCTTCTTCCATATTCTCACGTCACTATCTTCTTCTTAGGTCTCTCTCTCATCTCTAGTCGCCATCTTCTCTCGTTTTTGAAATTGTTTTCGGAATAAGCTACCGGACACATTTTCGGATCTCAAAAATCCAATCTTGTTTTCTTGTTTTTATTTTCAAAATCGATTTTTGAAAAATCATTTTTAAAAACGTTACCGGACAAGCCCTTAGTTTTTGGGGTAAATTGAGTTTTCATTCTTCCAAGGTTACATTTGTGTCTTTTTTTTATAGTTTCTTCTAATTGATTGTCATTTAAAGTGGTCTGTGCTTCGGGTTCATCTGTTTCTTTTGCTTTGCCTCATTTGTTTTGGTTAGGGATTGATTGTCTATCATTAGTTTGGTTTGAAAGTCAGACCTTTGGCTGTACTTTTGGTATGATGCATTTATACTTGGGGTATAGTGATGGACTCCTATCTAATTGACTGTTGTGTTTATGGTTTTTTATTAGTTTGAAATTTTTAATTGAATTGTTTATAAGTTGAATCTGGTTTTTTATTTTTGTTGTTTGTTTTTAATTTGCAGATTGTGCATATTGAAGGGGGAGAGGTTTGAAGTGGAAACAGAAAAAAAGAGGTTTGCTTGTTAGTTTTATTTATCTTTGTTGTTGTTCTGTATTATCTGCTTTTGTTTGTGATTGGGTTGTGTTTTTGTTATTGTTAATTTTCAATTGATAATATGGGTTTTTATCTTTTAGAAGTTTTGTTTCTCTTCTACTTTGAAATCTGAGTGATTAATTAGAGACATTTCAAGCTATCAAAAGCAGTTTTTCTCCTACAGTTTCAATCCTTTGTTTTGATTGCAATACTCTGTAAAAATTTCAAAGATGAGACTATTGTTGACATCGATGATGAGAAGGAGAGGAGAGGAGGAAGGTAAAGATTTGTAATCTATGCACTAATCACCTAAATGGCTAAATGGCTGAAACACCCTAAATTGCAAAATCAATAGTAAATATATGTACATATCAACATAACTCTGTGTCTTGACTGCTCTGTCATCTATATCTTACTTGAGAAAAAATACAAAATGGTCAAGATTCGTTGCTGAAACTTTTACTCTTTCTTTGACAGCTATCCCGAACCTCCTCCTCTTTTCATTGATATAAAAAACCAGAACTGTTTCCCCTTCCACTCTTCCATGATAACAATTAATGCCCAAATGTAAGAAAGGTGAATTCGACTAGCCTATTTTTGTGATTGGCTTCTACCCTTTTGTTCTTTCTTCTTTAATCTGCTACTTGCCCATCTTTCTTGCTTTTGTTAATGTTCATAACAATCATAAAGAGGCTAGCTTTGTCGTTTCTATCTGACTTTGATTGTTGTTTTGTTTGGCCATTTGAGTTAATTCAGAGAACACTTTTTATGGTTTATTTTTTGTATGAAAATATGTGTGTGTGTGTATATATATATATCTATACTATTATTAAGAGAAGAGGCTTTGTTAGCCAAAATCTAAAATTTTGACAAAATTGACCCTAGAAGATTAATAAACTTTGAGAATTAATTAAATCATAAGAATAATTAAGACATTTACAAAATGTATTTTTATTATAATTTTTTTTTAAAAAAAAGTACCCACAACCCACTTTTCTCTCTCCCATTTTCTTTTCTCTGCAATAAC
>BDJD01001152.1:58780-78383 GCA_002564525.1 Rosa multiflora | reverse complement strand
CTCTTTTTTTTTTGTCTACATGTCAGTTTATGATTTGATAAAATATAGTTATTATTTACAAATAGCTACCATTGCTGGAGCAACATTGCTAAATCAATAGCTATATTTCACAACTTTAGCTAAATTTAACTAAAAAACAATTTATACTGTTGGAGATGCTCTGGCAGAATCTGCTTTTTGTTATTTTTTTTTATTTTAATTTATTTTATTTTTTATTTTTGATTCTTCTTCTTCTCCTCTCATACCATAAGTAGTTGGATATTGGGTTTGTTAAACAAGAGTCAATTAGATTGTGCTGTTTTGTATCACAGTTGACAAGAAGATGAGCGTGATAGTGAATAGGATATTTGTTTTGCACTAAATTGATTGTTATGGAATTTCAACAAAACTTTGAAGTAACAGTATAGTTAGTTGGTTAAAGGTTTAACTCTTTTTGTTTTTGTTTTAGTATCTTGCTGGGGTTTCTGTTTTTTCAACGATATGGATATACAATAACAATAGGTCAGACATATTTAATCTCTAATTGCACAACTACTTTTAAAATTAGACTGCATATTATTTATATTATCAGAATATTAACCAATGCAAATTTAAGTTACTTTTTACATTCCTATTTTAAATGCAGTGATTATCACACTGTCAGACATATTTGAAGAAAAGTAACTTTTTGGTTAGATAATACCGACAAGTGCAGTCAACCAACTGCAAGTTCTCAAAGTAAGCGACATTCCCAACATGAAACTTGAATTACGGTTCCCCAATATTTATCATATGCTGCATTTAGATTGTAAAGTTTCAAGCACTGTATCAATTCTTCTCTTTACTAATTGTTCTGTCTTTGGCTACATTGATTGCAACAAAATCTATATGCATCTTTTGTACTTCATTTCAAATAATTACTTTACCTCTTTCTTAATGTAATCCAAAGACATATTCCACATCATGCCATGCATTATTCAAAGGAATTTTCTTCAACGAACATCATTTAAAATATGGAGGACCAGTTTTTTGATAGGACACAAATTTGCCAATTTTTTCTTTGATATTCGTAGCTGTATTATTATTTTTCTTTTAGTTGGCTTTATAACTCATTCAGCAGATTATGGAGCATCTAGAATAACAGCTTGACACGAACAAGCAATCTCTGATTACACAACCACTTCCCAGGTTTGATGCCTTTTGAAATCAGATACCTACATTCTGAAGTTGCTGCTAACTCAGAGGAATTTTATATCTACCTCTCCTATGTTTGCAGAATCACCGGTTGACTGCAGTTGACTGCAGATTTTTTCTCCTACACTGGTACAGAAGAGGACCATTTGTGCATTACTGGTAACAGTTTCACAGACATTCATGGTTCTGTGTTTCACTATTGATTAGATTCCTATTGACTAATTATTGATCAATGCCCATTTACGATTTCTCACAAGAAATTAATTCAATCAGTAGTAAAACCAAATAAACCATTTTAGTTCTTAACCAAACCTGAGAAAGTTTCCAACAACTGGAATTGCTTGACCTTCAGTTTGAAGTCAAGGCAATAATAATACTCATAACTTAGACATTGACAAGCATTCTTATAGCTTTAGTTTACTCCTAGATTGATTGTGCATCTTATCATACAAATAAAAAGGTTTTTTACTTAAAGCCTCACATTTGCTATTACTCAGTTTATTCTAAATAATTTATTTATTTGTTACCATACACTGAACTTGCTTTTTTGGACAAACAGTTCAACTGATCTTAACACCGATCCTGGCTGATTTAAACTACCAATCAACTTCCAGCGCATGGACCAACTGTAATGCTCACATTTACTAATCAAGAGGTGCAACATGAAGCCACTAAGATCTTACAATAAGTCTCAATCTGGTTTTTCATCAGCTGCATGTCTTACAGGTTATTGAAGAAAAACCGACAAAAACTATTACTGTTCAAATTTTTGCTTATAATCTTATAAAGCACTACACAATTTGCTTATATATATTATCAAGTCATTATATTGTTTGTTTTAACAATCCATCAAACATTCGTTTGTCACATGTAAAACTTCAAAATAAATAAATAAATAAAATAAAAATAAACCCGCACCCGCAGCATAGCGCGGGCACATTTGCTAGTATGATTGGTAACTTGGTATTGTTTTCTTGTCATGCTATGAAAGAGTCTCTAACAGATAGAATAGTTTGGAAGGGCCAAAGACGCTTCCAATAAGATAACCCTTGAAAACAATGAGTTAGGTACCTAAAAGCCAGTTCTTTCTGTTTTAGGATATTGAAAGCAAAGAGAGAATTGGGAGCATAGTTGTGTGTATTCATTGACAAGAGGAGTCTTATATATAGGGAGTACAAAGTACATAATCTTGGGAGTACAAAGATTCATATTCTAACTCGGAGTATGAAATATCTCTTATTTACAACAATAGAACTAATCCTAGTTTGACAAGGCCGGCACATTAAATGTTAACATTCTTCAACATTTCCCCTTGTGCCACTCAAACTTGGTGGTGACGTTTTGATCTTTGCCTTGTTAAAAACCTTGGTCGAGTAATAAAAACCCTGTGGGACAAAAACAACTTTGAGAAGGAGAAAAGAGTACAACACGTTTTTCACTCTTCGAGGTCAAACATGTAGACATCATACCTCCCTTTGATGTCGAGATCTCCCCCTGATTACTACAATCATGGGAGTTCAGATAACTTTATCAATCCGATGCTCTTCACATGCTCTCCCCCTGATTACTACAATCATGGGAGTTCAGATAACTTTATCAGTCCGCTACATTATCCTCTGATCGGATTTGATTCACTTCAATATTTAGAAATGATGGTTGTTGCTGATTGCAAAAGAACTTAGACGATATATGCTTGCTGTTGTCGCCCTTGATGAAACCTAACTTCATTTGTTCAATACAAGCTGCATTATCCTCATAAATGCATGTAGGTTCATCTGTGGTAGACTTCAAACTACAAGTTCCTCGAATATGTCTAATTATAGACCTTAGTCATATGCATTCATGCACCGCTTCATGTAGAGCAATAATCTCTGCATGATTCTAGAAAGTAGCAACAATGGTCTGTTTTGTAGACCTCAAAGATATCACTGTGCTTCTCGTGGTAAAGACATAACCTGTTTGGGGGCGACCTTTGCAAGGGTCAGAGAGATACTCTGCATTAGCAAAACCCATCAAAACATTACCATCGTTTTGATGTAAGGGAGGTGGGTGAGGCCGGCCACCCTTAGTGGCGGTGGCGACATGGTAAGCCACGACAGTGTAGGTGGTGGCGCTTTGCCGTATGGGGTATGATCCTATAATTTCGTCATTCCTTTTCTATCTGTAGGGATAAAACAAGCTCATATCTATCGTACCCTTTAAGTATCGAAAGATTGTCTTTACACCAATTTAATGGCATGACGTTGGCACATGGCTACATCTAGCTAACAAGTTCATAACAAATGAGGTGTCCGGTCTTGTATTGTGTTGAGTACAATAATGCATCTATTGCACTTAGGTAAGACACTTCTGCCAATTAACACGTCTTCGTCATCATCCTGGGACGAAACGTATCCCTCTTAGCTAGTGTCAAAACTATGGAAGGCTATGGGAGTGCATCTTGACTTTATCAAAATGCCAAAGTATTCATTGACACGGTATACAAGTTCTAAATCAAGACAAAAACTGTGTTTTCCCAAGGTCTCTCATCTCAAACTCGGATTTCAGGTGTTCAGCGGTTTCCCTTAACTCTCAAGGGTTCCATGTATGTTTATCAACATAAACCGCGACAATTGTAAACCCGAAACTTGTCATGGAAACGCGCGGGCATAGTTCATCATATCCCTTCCCAATCAAGTAGTCACTTTAGTGAGTGCTTCAACTTCATTGCAAACGCGCTCCGTAGTCTAAAGTCACTTGACTTGGGTAATGAAGTTCACAAGAACCTTCATTATATTCTGTATCTAGATCTCCATAAAGATACGTAGTGACCATATTCGTAAGTTGCATGTTCAGTTATTCGGAAACTACCAAACTGACAAGGTAGTGGAGTGCAATGACATTTATTACAAGAGAGTATGTCTTCTCGTAGTCGATTCCAGGACGTTTTATGAGAAGCCTTGCGCCATAAGGCGAGATTACCATATCTTTTTTCTCATCACGCTATCTAACGAATACTTATTAATAATGTCAAAAGGTTTTATGTTAGGAGGTGTTGGCTGATGCCAAAGGAAATATGTGAATAGCTGAAAGGATGATTGCTCGACTTCCCAAAACAAGATGATCTTCACCCTTCAGAACTTTGTAGCCTAAACGTACTTCAATTCCCTACAAGATGACCCTCAGGTACTCTATATGTTGTGTGGAAAGATTCGTAATCTTGAACGGGATATTTAGGTAGTAGAACAAAATCTTTATGTCATGTAGAATTGATAACACTGAAGCTCAAAGTATTTAGAATGGCATTAGAGTACGTTGTAAAGCTGATGCGATGCTACTTTGTAAGCTCTCTAGCTATGGCATAACCTAATGATCTCGGTTCATGGGAGTTTGTGGCACATATCTCTGTGGGACTGACTACTACTTCTGAGTCAAGCAGAGCAGATTGCTTTAGACCTTTTGGTTATTTGGGTCTACCGAGGTTGGACTATTGGAGCAAAGCATTTGAGGCACCAATCACACCTACATTTGGTAATTAAGCTGTGGGGTAGTCATGACAGATCAAAGAAAGGGAATTTGCTTATAGACAGGAAGCCAGCTGCTTCATTCACTTCAGTTTCTGGCCGCCACTCATCCACATGGAGATTAATTCCCTTTTGCAAAGGATGGGCAAGTAGTCATGCATTTGATTGGGAGCACCAGCCCAAGTCTCACTTCCCTATATCTTACTTTCTAAACAGCATTTATATGCATTCTGATACGAATTTGCATGTATGCTGATCTCTACTTTCGCAGAGAATAACCACTGCATCTTCCTTTAGAGACTGAATATGTGCCATGCAAAGACCATAGGATATAAAATGAGTGAAGAACTCTTGACTAGCTGGTTGTCAAAGTTAAATACAATAACTGCCACAGAATGAGGGGTTATTCTTCCAATAATAAAGGTATGATCGATCACTAACAGATTTTTCTTGTGTTGCATTTATATAAGTTACTCTTAAGCAAAATAAATAGATAGAAAACCCCAAACGCTATCAAGTACAAAATCTCTCTCTACGGCTCCGTAAAACCCGGACCGTGCCTAGGGTTTTTTTCAAGATCTCCTAGTCTTCTAGTCCGGCGGCGCTCATCTGTGGTGGTTCGCCATGCCGACTGGGCTGCTGCCGGGCGGGTTTTGAAAGCTACGCCGGTAGTCTCCTGAGTGCGGTGTGGCTCGAGGCTTTGTGCGGAATGGATGATGATGGAGCCTGGGTTTTTCGGATTGTGCAGGTGGTGCTTGTCGACGGCTTCCATGACCTATGGCGGTGGGCATCTTCGGCAAGGAATCTCCTGGACCTGTGACGGCGTGGTGGCCATGGCGGTTTTCCGGCAAATTGGTGGGGCGGCGGGGCTTTGGTGGCCTGGTTTGCTCGCGGGGGCGTGGCTATGGGGAATCTGCTCGGAACGTGGTGGGGGCGTCTGGGCGGTGTTTCTGAGGGATTCGTGGGGGAGGTCGCGGCGGTCGTGGGTCAGGCAGCGTAGTCGATGGCTGGAGGTGGGAGGAAGTGGCAGGCTCGGGTCATCCTTTGGCTGCTGGGCCCATTCTCTTGGGACTGCTCTCTTTTGGGCTGGGGTGTTTTTGCCCTAGGTCCATCCTATGTTTTTTAGTTTTTCTAATTTCAATAAGGTTCCGTTTCCAGGGACATTCTACGCACCTTTGTGCATCTAGTTTTAGTATTTAGTTTTGGAATTTGGTCTAGTCTTGTCAACTTAATTCTCAGTGGATCTAGGTGTACACCAATTGAGATCTCTAGGCAGCTAGGTTTATTGGTTAAAGAGTTAGGTTGGAATGGCCGGATCTCTCTAGCGCCTCCGGCGTAGTACCAAAGGGGGATTCTCGCTATGTCTACGTATTGATTGTACAATGAGTGGTATGTGTTTCTATGTACCGTTGTGGGTACTACCACTATCTTCTTATTTGTAAATGGCAGCGGAAGGATATGTAATGGCCTATTCTGGCTTTTGATGAATATATATTCGCCTACTGGCTCCATTATCAAAAAAAAAAAAAAAAATAGAAAATTATAGGGTGAAAGATTGTTTAAATGCTCTATAGTACCATGCTATATATGCTGTCATTCCAACTGAAAAACAGTGATTGGCAGCAGAGAAACTGTACAGTAAAATGGCAATCAAAATTTTTGTTAACTTCTTTATCCTAATTATTACATTATCATGAGCTTGTTAGAAGTATATATTGGCAAAGGTCAAAATTCTGATCCACTTCCATGTGTGCATGACTTCATCCGATCCACCGAGGCTTTTTGTGGAAAATATTCTTTCACTTTCAGATGATTAAAGTAGGTAATTTTTCAGACATTCAAAAGTGCTTTTGAATAATAAAAAATTTAAATAAAGATCTTATATCACTACGCCAAAAAATGAATCAGACGACAGTGAAAAATTGTCGTCTGATAAGGCACGTTGTTGTTGTCTATCTCAATGCCGTCTGATGGGTGAATCAGACAATAGGACAAAACTGTCGTCTGAGGAAATTTCGCACAACAGCAGCGACTTACATGACTATTGTCTAAACACCAGAAAGAACAACAGCAATGAATAGCTTAACTCTTGTGCAAGTCAATTTCAGACAACAGCTGCTAGAAGAGAGAAACTTGTGACGAACAGTAAGAAAACATTGGCTTGTAAATAAACAGTTGTTTGAATGAAGCCTGTATATCATCTGACTAGTTGGTTAGCATTGATTGAATTCAAACAAGACGATAGAATAAGCCTGTAGCCATTGTGTATCATTGTTTCATAATATAACATATTGTAACAAACTGTTGTCTGAAACCAAGTCGTACAATAGTAGCTTTCCTATTCTCTGTGGTCTTCCTTAACTTCAGACAACAAATTATTTAATTTTTTGTTGTGTTATATCTAGTTGGACAATTGAATAGGTTTGAAAACTATTGTAGATAGATGGTTCACACAACAGTTTTTTGTTTCTATTCTTGTTATGTTCATTTGTTAGACAATGGTTTGCTGTTAGTATTGAATTGTTTGCTATAGAAGAGAAAAACATACATTTTGCACAATAAAAACAACACGTCCTTGACTCCAGAATCACATCTATTGATTTCAAAAACTATTTAATCCCAATGGAGGAATTAATACATCCATTGTTTAGATAGTGTCATATATGCATTTAAGTGCTACAGACTAGTCTAACAAAAGGTGAAAGCACTAGTACAAAAATTGATTGAAGCTTGAGCATTTCTGATCTTCCCATGTTTTTGGGTAGTCTTGCATCATACACTAACCGAGTTGAGGGCTTGAATGAAGTCTTACTAGTGTCTTTGTGTCTGCAGTAAGATGAAAAATACTAGATCAGGTGATGTATACTAAAAAGCAAAGGAAATCCCAAGCCTATTATCTCATCTACCACCAGTCTAGCATGCACTAAGAATAAGAGAATGAAGAGTAGGTAGCACAAGTACTCTGAATCTACATTTTAGACTAAATTGATTAAATGATTTGGAGAAGCAAATGAGAACAAACTGAAATAAGGAATATTGAAAGTTATATGGAATCCCTAATTTCTTGATAGCATGCAAATAAACTGAATTTAATAAACCAAAATACATGCCCCAGTGGCAGAAACTATTTAAGGTTATAATAAAGAGAAGATTTACTTTGAGTTAACAAACTCCTTTATGGCACCTCCTGTTTTTGTGAGCTCCTCAATGTACGGACCAAGTTCTAAAATTAACTGCATATGGAAAGTCAATGGTGATGATGTCTAAAATATGTCCAGGAACTCTAGGAAAATTGCATTAAAATATGAGATGTGGTAGTCGTCATACATTATCTCTAAGAACCTATATCTTTAGACTCCATTGACAATTTTATTATTTATCAATTTACTCTACAGCATCTAGTCCCTACATATACAATTGCACATGATCCTTGATTCCTTGAGAGAGACATGTACAAAGAAATCCAACGTGATCTTGACATACATACCTATAATGACATAACATTACCTAATGTTAAACAGATACCAGAGAGGTTGAGAACCAACTCAAGTAGCACTTGCTATACCCATCACAATATTTGTTCAAGAAATAGGTAATATATACCTATGAATTTCATGACCAGAACATGATCAATTGCAGTTGGGCATGTAATTACATTTTTCACCATCCTGCATATATACACCAACCCATCTATCATCAATTAGCAGGAAGATCCCAGCTTCGTAATTATGGTTTAAGCTAAAGCCAAGCAGTTCTTTCTATATGATATCGCCATAATCTACTTATCAAGAAATAAGTTAAGATTGTTGTCCATCTTACCTATCCAGATTCCTCTTTTCTTTCTCAGCCCATACCTTCACCATTTCCCTGGGGTTGTGCTTGTAGTTTCCCTTTCTATATCAGCAGTCCCCTTGTACATATCTATCTCTGTCCCTGAAGTTGTTAAAACAAGAAATATTATGAAACTATTGTAATAAACACATATGGTCCAAAACCCAGCACACAAGTTCAATAGTCCTAGAAACTGTAAAACCAGTTAATTTTTTCTTCTTTATGATGCTTTATGTATGATGACATGGTCAATTTCCCATTAAAAGTACTATGACAAAGAACATTACAATACTTTATTAAGAAAAGATTCAAAACAAACATTACTAAGAATGAAATAAATGAACACATGTTTTACTCAATTACATTCGGTTTAACTGTTTGACACTACTAATTAATCAAATATAATTTGCCACTGTGAATAAGCTAAAACTGTCACAGCACTTGCTTAAAATCCAGAACATATAATAAGAACATATTGTTTATTTAGTATTGATACTAGGACCTTTTTGGTTGGGAAGGGAGGAGGAGGGAGAGGGGGAGTTGACTCACTAGTCCACCAAGGTATTGAAATCTAGCAAGCTCAAGGCGGTGATGTAGTCTCCAGCTGAAACAAAAAGACACTGATCAGGAAGAGACAACCATCCGATAAATGCAGAAAACTGAAAACGAGAACAAAATAAGGACCATAGACTTGTCTTTCTTTGGCAGCAGCACAAGATAATAGATAGAAGTCATAGAACCATGACAACTATCAAGAGCACTACCCCAAAATTCAATCAATCTAATGCTTTTATACTTAGTATCAACCCTAATAGAAGAAAAAGGGGAAAGAAGACCAACATTAACTATCAGAATCAGCCTATTTTCTTCCCACAGAAGGAAGCATAAGTCACTGTAACAGATCAATAGAAGTAATTTATATTACCAAAAAACGCCAAGTCAAGAAAACATAAATACATAACAAACAGATGATAAGATATATATATATATATATATATATATATCCACCTGGTTAATGTAATCTAATAATCGACATACACTAAATAGCTCATCCTCATTCAAGTATCTATTAACACTAAATCCATACCCAAAATCACTTGGAGCATACGGAAAACTCACTTTAATTTTTTGCACATTTCCCAGGACCACATAGCCTGAACTGAAGCACTGAAACAAAATCGAAGCTAATACCAATACTTAGAGCAAAAAGAAAAGAGTAATCCACAGAAAATCAACACATATCTATGGCAACTTCATGTTTAATTTTCTAAGCTAAGGTACTAGACAACTGTAATTCTTCACAACCAAGACATAAATTTAATTGACCAGAAACCAGTGTTCTATTTTCCAAGAAATTGAGACAGTTTAACACCTAGAAAAGTAGTAACTTCAAGTACTTAAATAATTTCAAGCACAAGATGCCCAGACAGAAAAGCAACTTAACAAGATATAAACAAGTATATGTGAGTAGAAACAGAAATTAAAATAATGAACTGTGAACCCAAATGTGTGAAGAAGGCGAACAAACGTACAATATGTACGGAAACATAGAAGAAGAGCTCAACAAAGTCCAAATCAAGTGTTCTCCTTCCACTGAATTCCGTTGTTTCCTACAAGTCCAGAAATCTCAAGGTTAGAAATCCATATAATCTAAATCAACTAATCTGAATCCACAATTTGAAACTAGAGATCTTACCTTTCTCTGCCTCTGAACCATCTCATATTCATAACCACTCTCCTCTGTTTCAGCACTCAAACTTTTCCATTCAAGACCTACAAGATATCCAAATTTAGATAATGCAAAACAAAATCCATAATGTTTAGAACTGAAGCTTCGATTTTGACAAAAAGGAGAGTTCAAAACTTACTGAATCAAAGCGGTGGTGGAGGGGTCGCAAGATGGATGCCAGAAATAGATGAAGGTAAGGAAGCAGCAGCGTCGCGGCTTGGAGGATTGAGTGCGGAGGCAGGAGTCTGTGCATGGCAGTGCTGGGATTGGATTTTGATTGTATTGAGGTGCTTGTTCGATTAGTAGTGGTGGAATCATGAATTGGTGCCTAGAAATGGTGGTCTCTAGCCATGGCAAGGAGAAACGGAAGGGAGAGAGAACAGAGAATTGGGCGTGCGGCTGAGGAAGAGAGAGAGAGAGAGAGCACGTTGGGTTTCTAGGGTTAGTTTCTTTAAATACTAGTCGACATCAAAGTAAAATTTTGTCAAATTAATGGAGGGAGGAGTGAAAATTAAAAATTTGGCTAAGTATTCACGCGTTAGCATGTTGAAACCTAAAACTCAGACAACATCAATTTCAGTACATTGTCCGAAAGAGAGTGGCACAATAGACAACTAAAAAACTGTTGTGTGAATCAAAACAATCAGACGACATATTTTTCAACCATTGTATTAATAGTAATTGCACAACAGAGAAGTAATAACTGTTGTGTGATTAAAAACAATCAGACAACATCTTTTATCCACCATTGTGTTAATCAACCTTGGACAACATCATATAATAACTGTTTCATTCAGACAACATCGAAAAAATCAACCATTGTCTGAAATGCTATTGCACAAGAGCCAAGAAAAAACTGTTGTTGGAATCGAAAACTTAGACGACTGAATATTTCTTACTGTCGTCTGATTAATTCAAACGACAGTTAAAATGTTTGCTGTCGTCTGATATGTGTTGTCTGATTCCGAAATTGGTGTAGTGTATAATTAAACAAATTCTTGATACTACCCTCACATAATATAGATATTAGTAAACAAATTATTTCTTGAAATAAGAGTTTGAGGCTGCCTTCAAACCTTGATTGATGAAACAGATCAATACATTTGGGGTGGGGGGGCTATATTACAATGCACCACATTAGGACCTCCCAAATAATAACGGGAGGCACTGCAACTACAATATATTCAAACATGCACCAAACAACAAATAATATCATACCGACTACTCTATTTACTTTACAAAAATGGTGGCACATCAGAAAGTGAAAGCAATGCCATAAAATCAGTAAAGTAGCTTTCCCAATATGCTGACTACCGGAAATAAATCCGACGACACGTCGTTTCATCCTGCCACCAGAAAGTTGAAACCAATTCATGATCCACCGCCTCGCTAGGGTAAACAAGGCGTACTGAGTATCAGACATTGACAAAACCCACATGTCCTTACCAAGAGTGGAAAAGGAATTATTGTAAATAAAATACACCTAAAATTGAAACCTAATAATAGAAAAACATAATATATAGGACAAAACCACAAGCAAAGGCCTAAACTCACAGAAGTGGCCCCAACCCGCCTGACAGGCCTAAAGCCACATGAGAGCCCAAACCTGCAAGATGGGCCAACGACCTGGTCTTGGAATTTGCCCCCGCGTGTGCCCTTTGAGAAGGACCACCGCCACTGACGAAACACTATGTCAAAGAACTGCGATCAACATCAGTGGCTGGACTAGGGCACTAACGAAACCTGCTTCTTGTGAACACCGACGTTGAACCATAAAAATCAAAGATAACGAAACACAGTGGACAGCCATGGTGCCCAATAACTAGGTGGATCCGGAACGCAACCCTTCACCTGGCCCCTATAATCCTGGGAAGAGGGGGGTGCTGGCTTTGGTGGCCCGCGTTGGTGATTGCAGACATTGCCGCTGAAACAGATTGCTCCACCATCACTCCTTGTGGTCGCCGCTGCTACTCCGATTCTTACCTTCACTTGTGGGCTGACAATCGAAACCTACAAAATCTACTTGTCCAACAACAACGACACAGGGACGGGCTGCTAGACGGAACAACACAAACCTCTGAAACTCCAAGCACGACAGCTGTGAACTTTTTCTTAGTAACTGCTGCAGAGCGTTTTTTTTTTTTTAAAGTATGTTCATATGTGACGGTTTTTCAACAATAAATTATTTTTATACGAGAATAAGATAGTCAATAGACTGTATCATATTTGAAAAGAATGCAATACATCCCATGAAAATATGAGAAGGTTTCCTAGAATAAGGAACTTTTTAAATTTAAATTAAAAAAAAAAAAAAAAGGCAAATTGACATGTGCTCTGGGTTAGTAACTAATAATCTATAAAGGCTTTGTCAGCCAAAATTGAAAAAGTGTACCAAAATAACCGTGAAATATTAAAAAAACTATTCAAGTAAATCCAGAATATGTGTCTAGCCCAAACTTTAAGTTACTTGTGCAATTTGTAATATGGTTACTCTTAGAGATAATCTAGGAGAATCTTAGTAGATTGTACGATTGTATTTCCATGTACAACTCTGATTCTATGCATGTAATATTATCAATGAAAGCACAGCAAATTCTGTCCCAAATATTTCCTTAAACACATTATCAGCACGAAACTCTAACGCTAAAATCCTAAAACCCTAGATCGCCGCTCTTAGCCCTCGCTAGCCTCCTTCCTGCCGTGCATCTCCGTGTTCCACCATCCAGCGTGCCACACCGTGCCACAACGCACCACACCACTGCCACACCTTTGCCACATCAGAACCCCTAGTAATAGGTTTTTTTTTTAAGTTCCTGTTTTTAGAGTTTTTGTTCTTTTTCTCTTCTTTTTTCTCGGGGACTTGCAACCTCCCTTCTTCTACCCCCCCTCCTTCTTCTTCATAGAGGAGACCAAAAACCAAACTGTGAGGTTCATGCTCACTCGAAGCTTAGAGCTTGTAGAGTCGTCCAAACTAAGAGTTTGTTGAGAAGTTATGATTGACCACAAACACATCATTGTTTCGATCTAATCCAATACCTCTTGGAATTGAATTTCTTGGGAGTGACTACGCTAAGAAATTCCTAATTTCTTGGAAACGATTACGCTCAGAAATTTTATTTGTTTTCATGGTAACCCTTTTCGCTTCGAAACTAACCATTATTTCTTGTTCTCTTTCAAGATGAGTAACCTGAACAAACTGGACTTCGCTCTATTGGGAACAACTGACTCTGGATATCACAAGAGGGTTCGTGATATCAGCCAGCATCTCAAGGCTGAAGGATTCCTGGATACGATTCTTGAGCCTAGCCAGGACGTGTTAATTGTTGAGCAAGCTCAACCTTTGGAAGCAAATAGAGCAGCCTTGGAGTCAAATAAGACGAAAGCCATCATCCTAATGACTCTTCATATGGACGATTCACTCCAGTATGAGTATATGAATGAAGAAGACCCCAGAAGGTTGTGGGTCTCACTAGAAGAAAGATTTGGCAACATCCGTGACTCCTTGCTTCTTGACATAGAAGTGAGATGGCATAGCCTCCGCTTCTATGGTTTCAAATCAGTTCTTGACTACAACTCGGAAGCACTTCGCATCAAATCCTTCATGGAATTATGTGGACAAGATATCACAGATGCGATGTTGATTGAGACGATCCTATCTACCTTCCATGTCTCTGCTTTGACGGTTGCTAAGAACTATCGAATCGATGTTACAGCAGGACAGATTACAAGGTTTCATGAGCTCATTAGAGCCGTGAATATCGCTGAAAAGCACGACAACATCCTTGTGAAGAACTATAATTCGAGACCCGTGGGAACAGAGCATATTCTAGAGTCCAATTATAGTCACGCCCCTATGGGAGGGCTCCAAGAGCAAAACTCTAAATTTAGGGATAATTCTGGACGTTCTGGTTCATTTTCTAGCTCTAATGAGGAAGGTAATAGCCAAAATAAGCAGACACGGAACCGAAGAGGTCAACGTGGAAAGAGAGAGGGAGGCAACGCCTCTGGCCATGTTGGTGGCGCCACCAACACTAAGAGCCATCCTAATGTCGCTTTCAAAGCACCTTAATCAATGGAGTCTAAGCACAGAGATGTATGTTCTCGACGTGGAGCATCTAGTCACTGGGCACACATTTGTAAAGCTTGTGAAGAAATTGTCACCGCCTATAAAGCATATTGTGAAACAAGAGAAGCTCACTATGTGGAATAAGAAGATCAAGAAGGTGATCTAGAATGAAGGGTTGAAGACTTCAAATCTAGTTGGGATCAATAGATCACCAATTCTATTTAAGTCTTTATTTTCCAAGAGATATAATAGACAATTTCCATGTATTTTGTAATAAATGTCATTGGATTAGTTTTTCTTCCACTGGGCTCATCCAAAGTGAGTATGATGTCTAGGAAGGTTTTGAGGTAAGTGGTACTTAAGCAAGCTTTACTCCACTGACATCTCTCTACTTACCTGGTTATTTTTATTTTGGAGTTACTGAAAGAAGTCAAATGATTACCTTTGTTTTGCATTAGCTAGCATTTGGATTAGATTCTTTTAATGATTAAGAAACAATGATGTACTCCATTAGCTTATGAATAAAATTTCGAGTTCTTTTCATTATGACTCCATTTTGATTCTGAGCATATTACTTTGTGACAACGATGGCTGGGCCATCAGAATTAGTTCAAGGATATGGAATGGCCCAAATTCTGCTTGCCAAATGGTATCTTGGATTACCGTCACAGAAACTCTTTACACTCCTAGGGCAAATCGAACCCTATTGAGCCATTCGAGCCAACAGATTTTATGCATAAAGGCATGTAGAGAACGGAAAAAAGTTTCTATGCACTACCTCTAATGATTGTGAATAAAGGCGCATCTTAGAAAACTTACGTGTCACTCTAGTGGACTCTATGTCACTACTATTCGAGCTATTAAATGCATTAAAATTATGAAAGAAGATCTCTTAAATTTAGACACATATTGGCTATGTCATTACAGGATACGTCATCCTAGTCATATCATAATCTGTCTAATAAAGACTTCAAACGGACATCCATTCTTTTAAGTGAAATGAAGCACGAACTAAAGGTTTATTCCTGGATAAGTGTGACCGCCGCCGTCCATCGCCAGCCTAGGGCTGGCGTAGTCCATATCCATGACGTCATGGATGGTGTCCATCATGGTGATGACATCCCAGGTGATGCTGCAATCACCAACTTTGCTTACAATAGCGTTTCAGATGCTCAGGCCTAATAAAGTCCTCATTGGTTGCTTCTAAGGCCCCCTCGCTCATTCTACAAAGCCTGTTCCTTATGAAAATTAGGATCGAGGCTGTCTTATGCAAAGGATATGAAAATATTCATTCTGTTCTTACATAGAATTCGTGAGGATTCTGTGGACTGATTAAACCAACTTGTGAACGTTTAAATATTTCATGATATTGGTTGACACTCAAACATGCTAGTCACGTGTTGTGCCATTGTCCACTTGTCATGCTGCTATACTAAACTCCTAAATTTGTGGATCGTCACTTTGATGAGATAATCTTCCCATTGTTAGGGATAGATAAGAACACAGATGTTCAGCAAGAACGACAGGAATTGTCATGACCTGTCCCCACTATGCCTCATCTCGATACCCGCTAAATCACATATATCTACTGTAAACATGCATGCAAGGATGGACGTTCCTATGAGAGGATGTAGCGTTATCCTACACGGAGGTAGGCATCGCACCAACGCCATTGAGAGTGGCACTATGGCGTTATAGGCCTTGACCCCAACTAGGATGCGTGGGAGGCACGTGGGTTCGAATGATACTTTAGCACAATTCAATCTTTTGATCATCGACACTCAAAATCTGTCTCATGAGAATCTTTCGAATTATGGTTATCGTGAGAGGACGCCTCAACGTCAGAACCAACTCTTGAGATTATAGAGCTTTCTAAAAATTACACTAGTGTACATGAGATGTGGGATAAAAACTCCATCATGATTGATGATGTATTCACGCATTTCATTGCGTATGAGTTTGTTGAGTCCGATGACATCGAACCGTGCTCCGTTGGTGAATGAATGCCAACGTAGAGAAAATAAGCCTAAATAGAAAGATGCGATCCAGGTTAAGTTGGATTCTCTAACGAAGAGGAATTTTTTTCGAGCCAGTGATACCAACACCTCCTAGCATAAAACCTATTGACTAATGGGTTTTCGTTAGAAAGAGTGATGAGAAAAAGAGATGGCAATCTCACCTTATGGCACAAGGCTTCTCACAAAACGCCTTGAAATTTACTACAATGAGATATATTCTCTTGTAATGGATGTCATTGCACTCTACTACCTTGTCAGTTTAGTAGTTTCCGAATAACTAAACATGCAGCTCACGAATCTGGTCACTACGTATCTCTATGGGGATCTAGATATGGAATATACATGAAGATTCATGGTGAACTTCATTTACCCAAGTGAAGTGGCTCTAGACCATGGAGGGTGTTTGTGATGAGGTTCAAATGCTCACTAAAGTGACTACTTAATTGGGAAGATATATGCCCACGCATTTCCATAAGAAGTTTTAAATTCTATCGCGGTTTATGTTGGTGACATGATCTTCATTAAAAGCCTTTAAAGAGTTAAGGGAAACCGCTGAACACTTGAAATCTGAGTTCGAGATGAAGGATCTTGGGAGAAAACGATATGTCTTAGTTTGGAATTTGAAGATCGTGTTGATAGATGCTTAGACATTTTGACAAAGTTAAGCCTTCAAGCACCCCCATGATTGTCCGTAGTTTTAATCTTGAAAAGGATCTTCTTCATCCAAAGGATGACGATGAAGACGTGCTAGAGGCAGAAGTACTCTACTTAAGTATAATCGGCGCATTATTATACTTAGCTCAATGCACAAGACCGAAGATCTCATTTGTAGTGAACTTGTTAGCTAAGTATAGCTCTGCCTCAACACGATGCTATTAGACTGTTGATATGGACTTGTTCTATCCCTATAGAGAAATGATGGATTCGGACCAATCACACACCAAAAACGCCCCCAACACGGACCTACGTTCTGTATCCCCACCCCAAAACGACAATAGCGTTTTGGAAGGTTTTGCAAATGCTGGGTACCTCTCTAACCTACACACAGGTCATTTCCAAACTGGCTAAGTGTTCACCATGGGCAAGACCGCGATATCTTGGAAGTCTACAGAACAGACTTTAGTCTCTATATCTTCGAACCATGCAGAGATTATTGCTCTTCACGAAGCGGTTCGTGAATGTATATGGATTGGAGCCATAATTACATGTTAGAAGTAATTGTGGTTTGGGGTCTACCACAGATGAGAATACGAGCATTTATAAGGACAATGCTACTTGCATTAGACAAATGAAGCATGACTACATCAAAAGCGACAACACCAAGCATCATCAGCGACAACACCAAGCATCATCAGCAATAACAGACTCTTCTCAAGATCAAAGTGAACAAGGTTCAATCTGAAGACAGTGTGGCAGACTTGTTCACTAAAATCATTGCCTAATTTCACTTTAGAGAAACATGTTGACAACATCGTTTACTGAAGGTATCCGAACTCCCATGACCTTAGTCTTCAGGGGGAGATGCAGACATCAGGCGGAGATGTCTACATGTTTGGTCTCAAAACATGAAGGGTGTGTTGTACTCTTTTTCTCCTTTGACAGAGGTTATTTTCGTCCCACTAGATTTTTGTTACTCAACAAGGTTATTGATGAGACAACGAGAGGAGCACCACATTTGGGAGACACAAGGGGGAGTGTTCAAGTAAATCTAGAATATGTGTCTGGCCTAAACTCTAGGTTACTTATGCAAGTTGTAATAGAGTTACTCTTAGAGATAATCTCAAAGAATCTTAATAGATATCCATTCATTGTACTATTATGTTTCCATGTATAACTCTGATTCTATGCTTATAATCCTCTATATAAAAAGGCCTCAATAATCAATGAAAGCACAACAAATTCTCTTCCAAATATTGATTTTCTTAAACAAAAACAACCTATTATGTGCAATGATCTGATCATTTAGATGACTACCCACTAATCCACTATCATATAATTTTCTAACCTTTTTTTTTTAATAACTTTTCATTGTACGATTATGTTTCCATGTACAACTCTGATTCTATGCTTGTAATTCTCTATATAAAAAGGCCCCAATAATCAATGAAAGCAAAACAAATTCTCTCCCAAATATCGATTTTCTTAAACAAAAACAACCTATTATGTGCAATTATCTGATCATTTAGATAACTACCCACTAATCCACTATCATATAATTTTCTATTTTTTTAATAACTTTTACTATTTTTTTATCTAAGAAAATTTTTTTTTATATATGCAGAGCATGTATTTGCAAGCTAGTGTGATTTAAAAGCACTTTGATACTTTTTTTTTCTTTTGATCATATCAACAACTAGTGTTTTGTGAGTTGAACTTACAACCTTCCATTTACAAAGGAGAGACTTATGCCACTAGACCAAATGGTACTGGGCAGCACTTTGACACTTGACTTTTTATATATAAAAATTTTTTGTTAAATTTAAAAAGCGTTTTTGTAGAAGTAAAAATGAGATTGGAAATTGGTCTACTCATTTCATTTCATAACCCCTTTATATAGGGAGAGAATGACAATGGAAAGAACAATTACAATGATGACATTAACTACTGATTGGTTTGTAATCCATGCTGATTGATGTTAATCGGTAATTGCTTGATTCCCTCTCTGTCAATCACTTTGACGAAGGCACACAATATGTTTTTCCTTTAACACTCCCCCTTGTGCCAAGTCAAAGACGAAATGGTGCATGAGTTTTTGCCTCACTAAAAACCTTGCCAACTAATAATAAAAACCCTGTGGGACAAAAATACACCTTGGTCGAAGGAAAAGAGCACAACGCACCTTTTACATTTGAGTATGACATGTGTGTATTAATTACATTAAATACATTGAATGCTGATTGATCTATAATTGTGCTGATTGATGGTAATCACTGATTCCTTGATTCCCTCTCCGTCAGTTGCTTTGACGAAGGCACACAATATGTTTTTCCTTTAACACTCCCCCTTGTGCCAAGTCAAAGATGAAATGGTGCATGAGTTGTTGCCTCACTAAAAACCTTGCCAAGTAACAATAAAAACCCTGTGGGACAAAAATACACCTTGGTCGAAGGAAAAGAGCACAACGCACCTTTTACATTTGAGTATGACATGTGTGTGTTGGACTCCCCCTGACGTCTACAGCTCCCCCTGATACTTACATTAATCTAGGGAGCTTGGAAAGTCTTCGCATTCCTATGCTTTTCACATGTTTCTCAAATGTGTCCTTAGGCAATGATTTGGTGAA
>BDJD01001152.1:17871-41934 GCA_002564525.1 Rosa multiflora | reverse complement strand
AAGTTTCAAATATATCACTTTGGTCACTCAACTATTACATTGTCAATCACTTGAGTCACCCAAATAGTATTTTTTATAATGAAAAAATTATATGGCAAGGGAAAATTTCACAAACAGTCACTCAACTATGACTCATTCGACACTTTGGTCACTAAAGTTTCAAATATATCACTTTGGTCACTCAACTATTACATTGTCAATCACTTGAGTCACCCAAATAGTATTTTTTATAATGAAAAAATTATATGGCAAGGGAAAATTTCACAAACAGTCACTCAACTATGACTCATTCGACACTTTGGTCACTAAAGTTTCAAATATATCACTTTGGTCACTCAACTATTACATTGTCAATCACTTGAGTCACCCAAATAGTATTTTTTATAATGAAAAAATTATATGGCAAGGGAAAATTTCACAAACAGTCACTCAACTATGACTCATTCGACACTTTGGTCACTAAAGTTTCAAATATATCACTTTGGTCACTCAACTATTACATTGTCAATCACTTACGTCACTTTGTTAATTTTTTTCATTATAAAAAATACTCTTTGGGTGACTTAAGTGATTGACAATGTAATAGTTGAGTGACCAAAGTGATATAATCAAACGTATATTGGGTTCCAACCATTAAAATTATATATATTTGTATATACCAGCTCATATTTTTGTACAATGGATTGCTAAAGACATATTTGTTCCAACTATTTATGTTTTTTGCTGATGGATTGCTAAAGACATTACAATATGTTATAATATCTGTATGGGGTAAGAGTTAGGTAATATAAAACACATAAATAATATTGCACTCATGAGTAATATTTCAAATATGCATAGCAAAAGAGGAAGGACAGTACGCACGCGCGAGCGCGACCCTTCCGCACGAGCATCGCGCGTGCAGGAAGGCTAGTAAGAATTTAAGGCAACTCCTTTCAGGATTTCAGGGCAGCCTTGTTTGTATGTGAGCATAGAACAAAGGGTTTTCACATCCCGATGCTTGGGAGTGAGGCCGGCCCTGACTACATTGTCAGAAGTTGCCATGCACTCGATGCAGTCACCGCACATATAGGCATGGGGTTCATTTGCTCCGAGATACAGTGCTTCTCCAGGACTAAGCTTGACATAGTTGAGAAAGAAAGCAGATATGACACCCACATCATCAGGATATTGCCTTTCCAATTCCAACACCAGTTGCTCCTTCTCTGTCAACTGCCTCACCTGATCAAATCAATATTAAACAGTGAAATTGACTATTGAAGAAAAAAAAATTTACTGATCGTTCAATGTTGGAATTACTTACCTGATTTTCCATGTGTAAACGATTTTTCAGTTCAGTTGTTGCTGTAGTTACAATCTCTTTGGTCGCTGACATGAGTTGGGTAAAAATCGAACGCAGAACAGACTTGACTTTATCTTCCCCATCTGCATTTGTGGTATCAAACACTTGGTTTGGTACTTCACTACCAACCACTTGTACAATCTCAGGGACATTATCAAGCACACCCTTAAGCTCCTGGAAATTATTAGTCAATTAAATCAGAAATATTTATTTTGCAGTATTTATATTAATAAAGGGTGGTCTGTGGTCACACACTTGGATATTAAGCTTTTTGACCTTTTTAGCATTATGTCAAATTTCTGGCATAATGACATTTTTTGGGCCCCAAATTAGAAATGTGATAGTGACAGGATGAGGATATGTACCTCGAGAGTGATAAAGCCACAAAGAGCCTGAAAATGTGTTACAGCAAGTGCCATCTCAGGCTTGTGATTATCGTCCTTGTAAGTACTTGGCATAAACTTGTATCGACAATGCCTTTCTCACAGAAAGCACCTAATTCCCAAACAATATTTAAAGATACTGATGATTCTGATGCATAGAGCCTGGCCACCACTGAGCTCGCCGCCGGTGGCAAACGAACCCCCTTCTCCTCCTCTTTGGATCCATGGAATTATCTGGAGCTATAGGGCCTTGAATTGAGAGGATTGAAGAGAAGAATATTCACCGTCGGTGCCGCCCCGGATAACCTGGTCCGATCTTCACTTTCAGGCGGTTTCCGGCGGAATTGATCCTTGGGTTTTGGAGCTGGCACTACACTGATCATTTCCCCACTTGTGGTTTGACTCAAATCGGCCGGAGGAGGGAGAATCGAACTCGTACAGTTCGGGGTTTTTGCCAGTCGGGCCGTTTTCCGGCCAATCTGTCTTGAATTGGTTGTTGATGCACTTATAAAAGTTGTTCTACATGTTGTAAGGATTCGTTTGTTGTAGGTGGTGTAGCCTGATTTGGGTTTTGGTGACCTGGCGCGTGAAGCCCACTCGCCGCCACTGGTGGAGGCGCGTTCAGCCACTTAAAATTCTCTGTTTTAGTTTAAACAACCCAAATTTGTGATCAGGAGTCTTCGGCCACAGTTGGTTTCATGAAATTCGAGGATCTCTGTGATTGTCTTCTCGAGGAGGTATGCGGATTCTAATTGGTGTCTTGAGGGGCTGGTAAAGATCATGGAGTGTAGAAACACACTGGGGCAAATAGTCTTCGCCGTGTTCTTTGATGTTGATCCTTCAGATGTCAGGAGACAGAGTGGTACTTTTGCACAGGCACTCGATCGGAAACATAAAGATATAGATGAAGATGTAAGGTGCAAATTTGGAGAGCAGCTCGTACAGAAGCTGCAGATTTGTCTGGCTGGGATCTTCAAAACACTTCCGATGGGTAATATTTGCTAATTAATCTTCTCTTACTTGTTGCTTTTGCGTATCCACATGATATATCATCTTTTCTTTGTTTGTCGTAGATCAAGTATTAGTTTGCTTAAGCCTTCAATAGATTACCAAGAAAACAACAAAATGATTATATTACACTGGGAGCTTACCGTTAGGTTTCAGGCCAATGATACTAAAAAAAATAATATGTTATTGTGCCAGTGTGCATTGGTCTTTTCTTCTCCAGTAGTGTTGCACGTACTCTAAACTAAAAGATTCTGATTATTTCTTCGCCAAGAAAAAAAAAAAAAAAAAAAATTCCTGATTCATCACTTTCTGATAAGTTGTGCTTATTCAAATCCGTTCCACAATAGCAATTTAGCAAGTCCTAAAGAATGTTTAGGTGCGCTTATTCAATTTCTCTTATATTGCCAAACGAGCCTAGTATGCTGATTGATTTCAATTGCCAGCCATGAATCAAAGTTTATCAGGACAATTCTTGACGAGATCGTTGAGGTTCTTAATCGCCCAGACTTGCATGTAGCTGACCACCAAGTTGGAGTAGACTCTCGCGTGGAAGATATTAGTTCTTATTTAGGTGTTGGAATATTGCATGATGTTCGCATGGTTGGAATTTGGGGTATGGGTGAAATTGGGAAAACTACAATTGCCAAGGCCCTTTACAACAAACTTCGCCATAACTTTGAAGCTTCAAGTTTCCTCGCCAACATTAGGGAAACTGCCAACCAACACAATGGTATTGTTACTTTGCAAGAAAGACTTCTTTCTGATATCATAAAATCAACCAGGAGGACACAAGTAGCCAATGTTGATACAGGGATCAATGTGATAAAAAAAAAAGATTTGGAAGCAGAAGAGTACTGCTTTGTTGGTTAACAACGAAAGCGTAAAAATAAAAAATAAAAGTTTTGGGTAGGGAGATATGTGCATGAATGACGCACAATATGAGAGATGTACAATCCAAAGATATGTACAGAGCTCCTAGAGAGATATGGAGAAGACTATCAAAATACCTGATAAATGAATTCACTTTTACGATACTTCTACAAAATACTTATCAACACCTTACTCAACTAGACTAGCCTACGTATATAGACCTACACTAGACAATGCCATAAGTATGACAATTACAATGGACATAAGTATTAGACTGTTATAATAACCTTAAACCTTCCTAGCTCCCACAACTTATGAAGCACCAACTCTCACTATTATTCTCATCATAATTCTCACCATTATTTTCACCATAACTCTCAACATAATTCTAAATTAATGTTATTTCCAACATGTTTGTCATTGTTGACGACGTTGATCATGTGGACCAACTCAAGGCATTATCTATAAACCGTCGCTCATTTGGTCCAGGAAGTAGAATTGTTATTGTAACAAGAAATAAACATTTGCTAGAGCAAGTTGACGCTAGCATGAGAATATATATACGGTCTGTCAATTGAAGGAAAAAGAAGCTCTTGAGCTGTTTAATTGGCAAGCAGTGATAGCTCCTAATTCTATAAAATTTAATGAAGGAAAAATTTTAGTTTACTACCCTGTGATCTACAGTCAGCACCATGTTAGTCCCTCCCATTTCAATTTCATCAGCAACACCGCTGTGCTTTCAATTTCAATCAGCTGTGTCCAAATTTTACTTTGCCGTCCAATTTGGACGTTTACTTTGATGGAGGGGCTCACTTAAAGGGCTAAATTTGTCATTTCACACAATTTTCCTAAACAAAAAATAATAAAATTGTTGTAAATATTATATATATGTGGCAGTCCACTGTAAATATTCATTAGTTAAGTCCTTATGATGTAATACTACTCTTATATAAAATGGTCTAATGAGAATGAAACATACACTTCTACCTCCTCCTTTATTTTGTTTCTCTATTCTATCTCTCTCTTATTCGACTCCGTTTCGACCTTTCAAGGGACCCTAAAAGTTGATTTTTTGTTCGGGTCAAAATTTGAGAAAATTTTCTTCATGAAAGTCATAGAGGACATTAAACTGAACGCGTGCATATGTTGTACGTAAAAATCAGAGTTTGTATGTGAAAGCTTCATGAAAATCATAGAGGACATTAAACTGAACGCGTGCATATGTTGTATGTAAAAATCAGAGTTTGTATGTGAAATTAATAACGAAAAGGTAAATTTACTGTTTATGGTAAAGTAATATATATTTGAAAAGTTACTGTGGTAGATTAGAACCTACCACTGTCTCTCTCTCCTCTCTGTTTCTCTCTCTCCCGACCCCGTCGGCTTTGGCCGGCGGTTTCTCCCTCGTCCGACAACTGATTTGGACAAGGCCGACGGTTATGGAACCCTCTCTTCCTCATCTTCACGTCTGTAGGACTTTGGTGGCGCGATTTGGGTCGTAAGAGGTGCAGCAAGGTTGTGAACGAGGTGGCCATTTCGAGTCTCTGGCGATTTCTTATTTTTCGGCCACTTCCAGCCGCACCACCACCCATTTCTTGGAGTTCTCTTCATCTTGGGACGAGCCATGGCAGTGGGCAATGGCAATTTTGCCAGATTACGGTAAATTGACGACGAGAACCTCTACATGGATTTGAGGTAAATTCTAGTATCTAGACTTGAAATTGAGCTTTACCACAATTATGAAAGATGCTTAGAATGTTGAGTTGATGATGCTGGTAAAATTTGGTAGCCAAATATGGTGGTTGACCGGCGGAGCGTGGGGCCCAAGCGTAGCCGCCTGTGGTGGTGCATGAAGGCGCGTCCGGTTGTTCCTGGTGGCTGGTGTGGGTCTGTTGGGTAGTATATGTTGTTTTTTGTTACGAATGTATAGATAGGTGCTTGGTGGAAATTGGAGGAGGTTTGGATATTAATCGAAATTTTCAAAATTTTGGAAAGTTCGGATTTTGATTTGGGAAGATCCGACCGTTGGATCGATTATATTTTCGATATGTTGTTATTATTATTGATTGGAGATAACGTATGAAGTTTGGGCTCATTTCGTATTGATTTCAAGCATCCAATGATTTATTAGTTTTAGGGTATTGAATTTATTATCGTAAATTAAGTCTCGGTTCTTGAGAAACAATTATTTATTATATTGATTGTTCAGGACGACGGATATGCGAGTTTGAGGAAGAGATAGTTGGACGGCCGATGCAGCCTCAAACTGCACATTTATTTTAAATTAATTGTGCATGCAGTATATTATTATTTTCCGATTGAGATTTAATTTATGATTTGAATTATTGAGTTTTATGATTTTATGAGTTTTGGTTTCTTGAGATTTACTTATGCTTTATGAATTACGAGATTATTAGTGAATTTCCTTCCCGAGGGCTTTTAGTAGATTTTCGAGCTATTTATTAATGGATTATTGAGTTGAGAAGTAATTTTCGGGAAGTGATTGATTAAGAAAATATTATGAGAATTATTGTTTTTGAATATCAATTTATATGATGATATACGAGTACAAATGATTTAGCAAATATTTGAGCATGGTTGAATTATCGAGATTTCTTACGTTTTGAGCTCCGCACTTATCAGCTTTGAAGTTATATTGAGATTTCTTTCCGAAAGCATTTATTGATTTACCGAGTATTTGATTTATGCTTTCGAGGATTTATTGAGATATTGAGTCTTGAGTTATCGAGATATTCTTAATTTATGCTTTCAGTGAATTACTGATGATTTATTTAATTAATATCTGGTTTCTTCTGAAAGCAATTATTTGAAAGAGATTGAATCTAGTTTATTGAGGAGGTAAATAAGTCAGCGCATGTGTGCATTACCTAGTCAGCAATCCCCTTTAGGTAATAGTCTGGTCAGCAGTCCCCTCCAGACAATATTCTGGTCGGCAGTCTCATCCAGAATATTTTGGTTGGCAATCCCCTCCGATGCGTCATCTGGTGGGCAATTTCCTCTAGATGACATGAGGTAGTTAGTCGGCAATCCCCTCTAACTACCTATGGTTAGTCGGCAGTCCCCTCTAACCATCACCTCCTCGTCCGGTCGGCAGTCCCCTCCAGGTGGCATGAGATGACTAATCAGCAGTCCCCTTTAGTCATCTTCTATTTTGAGATATGATTTGAGATATGAGTAATTTAACGAAATGTTTGAAATATCATTATGTATTTGAGGGATTTGAGATTTTAAAAAGATCTCGAGATGTTCTATTTGACATGATTGAGATTTCAGTAAAGATGATGATTAAGAGTATTTTCAAGATTTTTACTGCATGCTTGGATTTTAAGAGAATAATTTGGGAAAGCACTAAATCTTATAATTGTTTTCCTTCGAGATTAGTTATTTTTTTCGTCAACTTACTCTAACATTTTTTTTTAAAATGCTTTTCCCCTGGGCCCTTCGGTTTCAAATGATCAGTTTGCAGGCTAGATTAGCTTGAGGTCGAGCATACATGAGGTTGAGGCATAGCTGTCATAGCTTCCGCATTATAAAAAGGATCGATCCTTTATCTTGTATTCTATCCTCTTGTATGTCCTGTCCATTAGATTGCTCTAATAACCCATGGAATTAATATTCTTAAGTTCATAATAGTTTTGTGAACTGGGAGATGTGGTGATTTAGGGAGCAGGGTTGCTCCAGAAGATTAAGGGTGTATTATTTTAGAAGTGTAAATGTCTTTCTACAGGTTTTGGGTAGTCCAGTTTTAGAGGAAGTTCTGCCAAATTTTTGGTAGAATTTCTTCTAAGGTGGGTCCCGCAGGCCACTTCGGATTTCTAAGGTGAAATCTGGGGCGGGTCCTGTCAGACTCAACCTGGGAGATTGCAAACTAGCCTAACCAAGCCTATAAATTTGAATAATCCTATAGTACACAACACATGCAATGCAAGTCATGGGAACAAGAGGCTCTCTCAGGCTGAGTACCAAGAGAGATGAGCCAGGAATCTGTGTTTCTACTACAAGGAGTTGTTTAGGCCTAGCCATAACTGTAAAAAAGGCCAACTCATGGTCATTGAAGTTGTACAAGATGAAATTGATCATCTTGACTTAGCTGACATTGAGACAGGAGAAGAAGTCCCCCATGAGAGTGAAGTCCAAGAAGCTGAAGTCCAACTACAAGTACTTGGAGAACAAGACAGCTCAGACACAATGCAACTAAAGGGAGTTTTTAACAAGAAGCAAGTACATGTATTGACAGATATTAGAACATCACACAACTTCATACACCCATCCTTGCTCAAGAAATCTCAAACAGAATCATTGACATCAAACCCCTGAAAGTGAGATTGGCCAGTGGTGCTTTGATGTAGACAAAAGGACAGGTAAGGGTGGCTTTGTAACTCTAGCAATTCACATTTTCTACTTACTTTTATGTTTTACCAATTTCAAGTTGTGAGTTGGTTTTAGGGGCTGCTTGGCTTAAAACATTGGGAGGCATCACTTGGAATTTTGAAACAATGAAAATTCAATTCCAGTATAATCATGACAAGTATATTCTACAAAGTGAAACTAAGTCCCAAGCTTCTATGATTAGCTGCTAGTCTATGACTAGGCTTCTCAAAAAAGAGAAAGAATAAGTGATGGTTCAGCTAAATCCTTTCACCACAGAGAATGTGCCAAGCAAAGTACACCTAAAGATTCAGCAGCTGCTCCACCAATGTAGTGAAGTTTTTCACCCTTCCACAACTCTACCACCAACTAGGGAACAACATCACATAATTGAGCTCTTTCCAAGCACCACTGCCATCAATGTTAGGCCTTACAGGTAACCTCAATTTCAAAAGTCAGAAATAGAAAAAATTATGTAGGAAATGTTGGAAAATGGGATAATTTAGAACAAGTGTTTCACCATTCTCTTCACCTGTATTGTCGGTAAAAAAGAAAGATGGGACTTGGAGAATGTTTATTGATGATAGATCCTTGAATTCAGCCACTGTCAAGGATAGGTATCCAATCCCTGTGGTTGATGAGCTAATAGATGAGGTGCATGGTGCAACCATGTACACTAAATTGGATTTGAGGTCTAGATACCATCAAATTAGAATGGTAGAAAGGGATATTAGCAAAACTGCTTTTAGAACACATTCAGGGCATTATGAGTTCCTAGTAATGCCCTTTGGCATGACTAATGCCCCATCTACCTTTCAATCAATCATGAATGACATCTTGAGAAACTGTCTGAGAAAATTTGTTTTGGTATTTTTTGATAACATTCTTGTTTATAGTGCATCCATACATAAGCATTTGATACATTTACTGCAGGTCTTTGAAAAGCTGCAACAGAATTCATTGAAAGTGAAAAAGTGCTCTTCTGGGATTCAACAAGTGGAATACCTTGGTCATGTCATAAGTGCAAAGGAAGTGGTTATAGACCCTTCAAAAATTGAATGCATCAGGAATTAGCCAAAACCTAAGACCTTGAAGGGACTAAGAGGTTTCCTAGGTTTAGATGGATACTACAGAAAATATGTTAAACACTTTGGGGGCATTGCTAAACCCTTAACAGACATGCTCAAGAAGGATGGCTTTAGATGGAGTCCTGAGTCTGAAGTTGCATTTGAACTACTCAAAGAGGCCCTAGTGTCTACTCTTGTATTAGCTATACCATATTTTACTAAAGAATCTGTGGTGGAGTGTGATGCCTCATATAAGGGCATTGGAGCTGTTTTTATCTCAGGAAGGCCACCCCATTGCCTTTTTTAGCAAAGCATTGGGACCAAGACATGCTGTCATGTTAGTCTATGATAAAGAAATGTTGATTGTGGTATTTGTAGTTCAACATTGGAGACCTTATTTGTTGGGCCAGCATTTCAAGATACACACTTATCATAGGACCATTGAACACTTTTTGAAGCAAAAAAGTACCAATTCATCGGTTACTTAAACTCATGGGGTATGACTATTCAATCCAATACAATGCAGGTAAGAATAATGTGGCACTAGATGCCCTTTCAAAGAAGTTGGAACTATCTGTCATTACTCGAGTTTCTCAACCAGTACATCAGTATGTGGTGGAAATGCAACAGGTATGCTCTTAAGATACTGAGGCCTCAAGGATAATTTTGAAGCTTCAGCAAAATGCAGGATCTGAAAAAAAATTACAGTGTCAGGAACTCTCAATTACTCTACAAAGATAGGATTTATGTGCTAAGAATCAATGACTAGAGACAGAAAATAATCTCTAAAATTCATTGAGTGCTAGGAGGCCATGCAGTGAGGGCTAGGACTTACAAAAGAATTAATAGAACTTTTGCCTGGCCAAGAATGTTGACTGATATCAAACAGTTTATTGCAACTTGCCATACTTGTCAGATCCACCACTATGAAACAGTGAAACCCCCTGGTTTACTTCAACCAAATTCAATACTTGATATGGTTTGGACAGACATCTTAATGGACTTTATTGATGGCCTACCAAATTCAGAAGATAAAACAATCATTTGGGTAGTGGTTGACAGGTTAACAAAATTTGCTCACTTTATACCATTGTCACATCCTTATGGCCCATTTGAAGTTCTGGAAAGGATTGGAAAGGTTGCATATAAGCTCAGACTGCCAGCCATTGGTAAAATCCATAATGTTTTTCATGTTTCCCTCTTAAAGAAAAGGATTGGCAACACTGCTGTTGTGGCACCACAATTACCCCACATTACAGACCTTGACAATCTCAAGTGGGAACCAGCTGTCATCTTGCAGAGAAGGATTTATAACAAGAAAGGTGCAGCTGCAACTCAATGGCTAGTACAGTGCCAAGGTACTTCTCCAAAGGAAGCAACTTGGGAAGATGCAGCATGATACTGAGGTATCCCACTTTTGATCCAGATGTGCCTTTGAATGATAGTGAACCTGTGGATGGGAACCAACATGCACACCAGTCAGTCCCAGGGACACTGCCACAGAACTTGAGGACAAGTTCTGTTTGAAGGAGGGTATATTGTTATGATAGTCAAACCTGCTTTGCTGTATTGACCCGTAATAGGGCATTCTTTTCTTTTAGGGTCCTTGACCAAAAACACCAAAATGAGCCAAACTTTTCTCACTTACCCCAGTAACAGTTTTTTATTCCCACATACACAATTTCACATAAAATTATAATTTTGCCCTCAATCCAATTAAAGATTTACAACCAATGCCACTCTGTCTCCTCTCTCTCTCTCTAGGGACGCCGATTCTCTCTCTCTCTCTCTCTCTCTCTCTCTCTCCCTCCCTCCCCCTCTCTCTCCCGTCCTTGTCCATGCCAGCGTCGATGCCGCGGAAAAGACCGGCCGGGGCCCTTCGAGCTTCAGAAATAGAGCCCAGTCGTCGTCGACGACGAGGTTGATGTTGGGGATGCGAGCAACGAGGCCGTCGGAGAAGTCGTGGCCCTGGTGTTCGATGGCAAAGACTGCAAAGTCGGTTTTGGCGAAGTGGTCTCCCCATCGGATCTCCGCCTCCTCATCGAACGCCGTTTCCCGCTCCGGTAAAATCTCCGATGACGTCGTTTTCCTTCTCTCCTCAATCTCCGACAGCCCCGCCAACTAAGATAGGCCAAGTTATGAAGCAGATGAGCGCCACCACTAAAGAGGCGAGGAGAAGCGGAAGTTGCTGGCCTCACTCACTTCACTCTCCAGCCATAATCGGAACCGGTAAGGTCACCGGTTGTTTGGGCCTCGCCGATCACGAAATCAAAACCGGGTGTTTTGATTTTTTTTTTGGCTAATAATTACTTTTTTATTTTATTTTATCTAGTGGCAAATAATAACCTGGGTGTTTTATTTCTAATGGCTGCGCTCTCCTTTTGTTTTTCTTTAATTATCTATTGTATGGAATTGCAACAACTAGTATTGGAGAATCATTGAAGATTGGAGCCTACTCATCCTCCATATAGTCCATACCTTGACTTGTTTTTTTTTATGATTGAGCTGCAACCCTCTTGCTTTCCTTTTTTTTTTTTTTTTTTTTTTTTAAACTTTTTAGGTAAAATAGGGGGCAGAAGGTCCAAAAGGAAAGAAAAAAAGAAGGAAAAAAAAAGTTTTATCGGGGGCAATAGGTGTCTATTGGGGAGCAATACACGTCTACTGGGGGGTAATAGACGTTTTGAATTGATGTAATCTCCTCTTTTTTTTCTTTATCAAAGTTTTATTTGTGTAATTTTAGAAAGATTAGTTACCATTTCGATAATCGAAACATCAATTGGAGGGCAATAGACGTCTATTATGGGGCAATAGACGTAGCCCCCCAATAAAGGACCAATAGACCTTTATTGCCCCTCTATTGGACGGCAATAGACAGAATTGGGGGCAATAGAGGTTTCTAGAAAAGTCATGTGGGCGACGGCCGGTAACCGAATTCCGGCGACCGGTGACCAGACTCCTGCGGCCGGCGAAGTGTCATATGGTCTCTCTCTCTCTCTCTAAGTAACAAAGGGGTGAGAGTAAAATGGTATTAAAAAAAAATTTAATTGGGTATTAGGGAATACCCTCTTAAAGTGTTTTGGGTAAGAGATAATTAAAAAAACCTAAAGGGGTAAGTGAGAAAAAAATTTCTAGAAATGGGGTAAATAAACAAAAACCCTTTCTTTTATCTGTGTTATCGTCAAAACTCTCCGTTTTACTTAGCAAACAAACGCATTGTTTTAGGTTTCCCTTGTGATGGAATATTGCAATGACTGAAAATTCGAAATTATCGAAATAATCGCGATATATTGCAGAAATCTGAGAAATTTCTGACACTTCCATCCTGAAAGTCAAACTTTCAGGTCATTGACTCTCTCACATGCAAGGTCCACGGCCCACCACGTGGTGGACCATTGGTTGATCATGAAAATTCAATCAAAAAACCAATATGACAACACCAAGGATCGAATCTTGGTCTTCCAATTAATCATTTAAAGCCTTGGCTAATTCCGCTTGAAGTACCTTCATGTTCTTTTAGGCAACATTGTAATATATATTCATTTGTCTAAGAATCTGAAAACTTTATGTCGAATCAATAACTAACTTATAACAATCATGGAATATATTGAATTATTTTTTAACAAATATTCAAAAAAATTACACCAACATTTCTTATTTTTACCAAATGTTCAAAAAATTTACACCAACATGTCTTATTTTTACCAAATTGTTCAAAAAATTTACACCAACATTTCAAATTTTAATCCTATATATAGTTCATTTGCTACCATTGATTCCTTCCACCGAAGGAAACTTGTAGTTTCTTTCTCCTACTACTTCTTCACTCTTAAATTCTAGTAAGTAATAAGTTAATATTAGTAACCATTTAGTTCTTATTATTAACCATTTGATTCTTATTGTTTATTTTATTGTTTTAATTAATGGCATTTACTATTTTATTTGGTGTCTTAATACATTCCTATATTATCTCAATATATTCCTACATTATATAGGAGATTATTGGCATTTACTATTTTTAATATTTGGTGTCTTAATACATGCAAAACTACAAAGGGGAGGTATCATTTAATGACTATTCTTCACAATACACTCAATACTCTACAAATAGAGATGATGAAGATGGTGAAGATTTTGTACCTCATAGGTCTTCTACATGGTTCTAAGTTACTCATGAAATTCAAGGTGTAATGTATGACATGTACAAAGAATGTATATAAGGCGTGATAGCCTAGCCTCCCATTGGGTTTCCAGCCATCAAAAAAAAATTAGATGTTTATTTAAAAAAATTTCAGAGTTGTCGGCGGTTCATCATTTACCGTTTCATCTTAAATTATTACAAATTACTATATAATAATGTTTATCCAATGTTTTCTTTTCATATCTAATAGACAATTGATAAAACAAACATATCCAAAAGTTTCACTTAAAATTTCCATAATTTTTCTTTATTTTTTATTGAAATCGATATATCCTCGATATTTCCGTTTTCGGGATCATCGATATTTTCTCGAAACTCGATATTTTGGTCATTGGAATATTGTGCAACTCATGTGATGGCGTTCACCTGTGTCAGTGTGACACGTGTCCACCACGGTCATGTTTCCAGCTATATGAGCTGCTCCATTGTAACGAGTTCACCAAGCTGGATAATACTCGTTTCAATTTCCCTTATTTTCTCTCTTTCAGTTTATTTTGCTCTCTTGAATCTCAGTAGTTGGGGCCAAAACCCTAACACTCTGCAAAATTGGAATCATCAATCATTTGGTAATATTTTTCATCAGATAAGGAAAGTGAGGCAAGATATATCGGAGTTTCATGGTTCTGGTCATTATCCTATTCAATTGTCAAACTTCGTCAATTATATTGGATGAATTGTTAGTGAAGGAAGAGGTTTTATGGCAACAGAGATCTCGAGTAGATTGGCTCAAATTTGAGGATAGGAACACTCGATTATTCTTCCATGAAAGATCTAGATCTCGGAATCGAATGAATGCAAAATTCCTCGACTGATGGATGTCAATGCTGTCTGGCAAACTGACTCGACAGTAATTGGTGATATGTTCTCCAACTATTTTTCTGCCTTATTCTCTTCTTCTGGAGGAACGTATTTTAGAGCATATTGAGCCTTGTGTTTCTATTGAGATGAACATTGTTTTAAAAGGCTAAGGCGTAGCCGAGGCTTTTTGGGGAGAGCCTCAGTAAGGCGTTCGCCTTGAGGCGTAAGGCGTAAGCCTTACGTATTAATGAGATTTATGTAAGTAAAGCTGAATCCAACTAAGTAAAGTTTCAGAACACAAAGGAGCACACATAAACCATTGAATTACAGAACTCATCAATTGAAAGGGTGATAAAAAAGCAAGTCATGCACCAGTACTGATATTCAAAATGCCTATACTTAATTACTTATATCAACTTATATCTTAAACAGAACAAGCAAGTAGATTGGAACTTCATAGCATAGTTTTTCTATGAACAAAACAACTAAGTAGATGGAAATTGCTATATCATAAACAGAACATTGAATTGAATAGCCTCAGACCTACAGATGATATAGCCTCAGACTAATAGAATTGAATAGTCTCACATTTTGGTCTCTGTATCGGCTTAACAAAGTTGGAAACGAGTGCACACATATATAACCCAAGGTCACAGAACTGTCAACACCACTCTTATTGAAGAAAGCCTCACAGAAACAAACCTCACAGCATCCAAGCCTCCTAAATATGAACCTTCCAGATGTAACTCCACTTCCAAGCCTCACCTCATAAGTTAAACACAGATAAGCATATTAAAAGAAGAATTGTCTTTTGGGGTTGATCCTGAGATGCACCTGTCAACACCACTCTTATTGAACAAAGTATTGAATGCTAAGAAGTTTCAAAATAAACCTGAGTCAAGCAATAAACTTCGATTGGAACACAACATCATTTCAAACTCAAATATACGAAGAATCAAAATCAGATAAACTTCAATTGAAACAGAACTACAAAACGTCAATTCGAACTCAAGTGAATATAGACCTTAATTCGAAACTAGTTCAAAGATTCAGACCATAGAAATCGAATTCAAGACCATAAATCCTCATACCTTAAACTCTTCAAATCGAACTACAACTCTGAAAGTAAGAAAATTTCTTTCTCCAATTCTGCAAACAGCCTCCTTTACAGCGAAATCCTTGAGAAAACCAATGGGCTCTTGATCATTTTATCAAATTGCTGCTTTGGGAATTGGGATTTGAGAGGAAGGAGACGGAGTTTTGATGGAGAAGGCTGAAGGAAACCAAAAATGACTTCAGCTCGTGAACACTAGGAGTTTTAATCCACAAAACACCAAAACTACGTCGTTTTGGTGTTGTAAAAAAAAAAAAAAAAAATCTGGAGCGTCCGCCTTTAACGCCTCCGAACGCGTTTTCTGCGCTTTCTCCGCCTTGAACAGGGCCTTCGCCGCCTCTGCGCCTCGACAGCAAAACACACTCAATTTCTTAGACGCCTCGCGCCTTTGAAGCCTCAGGCGCGCTTTTTAAAACACTGGAGATGAATAATGCATTGTTGGTCGCCTGTCATCTTTGTTGTTAATTTCTCCCCTTTCTTTTTTGAGAATGATCTTAAGAATAATACGAGGAACAAACAAGTGACCCATGCTACAGTCATCGGGTATGTCATGTGTGCCCCCTTCAACTCATTAATAGGTTTTCATTTTGGGAAATTTTCTCTACTGTTGCCATGAGTTAAATCCTAGTTTCTATTGGGATCATTGTCAATTTGCCATCATGATTTTATTAACTAATCCGTAGACCCAAATTTCTGAGCACATTCCTTTACTAATCTTCAATCCAAACAAAACACCTTGAATTTCTTGTGATCTCAGCAAACACTTGGATGTAAAAATCAATAAATTAGACATTGCATAATCGTGTAGTTCGTTCATTGCACATTGGTTGGTACAGTGTGTTGAAATTTTCAGCTAGACCCAGTCTAAGCATGTACATTATATGTTTACTGGGAAAAAATGATACTAGCAACACTCGAATTTGACTTGGGTTCAGAAATGAGATTTCTGTCAAGCTTCCTTTTGCGGTTTTCTCTTTTCACTCTTTTCCCTTTCTGACGATCAATTGTCTCTTCCATTTACTGTTGGATCCGCGATCTTCACCTCAAAATTCAAGCTTCATTGTTGCTGCAGTAGAATTGGGGACCGGAAAAGAACTAAATCTAGAGGTAAATTTTCATCATTTAATTCATAACAATTAACAAATATATATAGTCAGGAATTCAAGTTTTTTCTTTATGCAAATAACGCTCCGCTTATTTACATGGTTGCTGAATAGTTAGTCTTTCTCTTATTCAATCAATTCAAGACTCAAGTTTGGAGGCTTGCTTGGTTTTGAATTTGAATTGATGTCATATGTAATTTATCTTGAATGTCAGAAACATTTGATCTTACTATTTCTATTAATGGGTCGGTGTCCTCATAGTCAATTTACAATTTCATCAGGGGTTGATGACCAAAAGCTAGCAAAATTCAATAGAAATGAAGGCTTGGCACACGAATATTCTCCTGAATTGGTGAATGAATGGAATCATTTTAAACTTAAAAGCAAATCAAGATAAGCGATTAGCATGCATGATCCCCATTTGACTAAAGATAAGCAATTAGTCAAGCAAATGATGGAAGTGCTATGTTTTAATGTTTTATAAGAGTACAGAGGTGTTCTTTTGTTGGAAATTTAAGAATAGCCGATGTTACGTACTTCTCCTTTGAAGAAAGATAGAAGATAAAGACAAAGGCATTCATTCCATGGAAAATCAAGTTTGGAAATTTCTTCTGTATTTCATTAAGCTAAGTGCTGGAGACTGGAGTGTGTTTAATATTTCTCAACCATTTTTGCTACAAATCTAATGAGCCTGCCTTTATTAGGTGGAATTACCAAAAGGAAATGAAAAACAAAAAACAACTGTGAGTCATCTGAGCTTTCCTTCTGACCAATTTTCATTTTGCAGTCCATGCTAGCAATGGCTACCAGCAGGAAAGCCGACGAATCCCGACCAAGAAAAATGAAAGCCGATGAAGCCTCCTCATCACCCTCAAATCATTGGATTTATGAGGTTTTTTTGTGCTTCAAGGGTGAAGACACGCGCAACAACTTCACAGGCCATCTCTACCTGGCCATAAAGGAGGCTGGAATCAATGCTTTCAATGACAACAATGAACTGAAGAGGGGAGAGATTATAGATGAGGAACTGGTGCAGGCAATCAAAGGGTCCAAAATCTGTGTCATCGTCTTCTCAAGGAGGTATGCAGATTCCAGTTGGTGTCTTGAGGAGCTAGTGAAGATCATGGACAATGGGGCAACTAGTCTTTTCAGTATTCTATGATGTTGATCAGAAACAGGGGGGTAGTTTTGCAGAGGCGTTTGATCAGAAACATGGAGACAAAGATGAAGATAAGGTGAAGAGGTGGAGAGCTGCTCTCACTGAAGCTGCAAATTTGTCTGGCTGGGATCTTAGAACCAAAGGTGATGGGTAATATTTACAAATTGATCTACCTTAATTGCTATCTATTATCCGTAATTTATATTAATAAAATGATTAAAATCTCATTTGCTGGAGTCACAGCTTTCATTACTTGGATTGCCCAACCCTTATGTAGTAGAGGTTATTACCATAGAACAAGATGGCTTTTTGGATCAAAGATCATTTTCCACATGCAGGTAATACTCTCCATGCCTTGTGTTTACCGGGATCTGATGAAATTCAAGGACTCACTCTAGACATGTGGAGCTTAAAATTTGAGAAAAGGGCTGAATTAAGGATAAAAGCATTTGCAAAAAATGAAGGGATTGAGATTTCTCAAACTCAGTCATGTAGAGCTCACTGGAGGCTACAAATATCTCCCCAACAAGTTAAGATGGCTCCACTGGACTGCATTCCCTCTAAAGTTCATACCAAAAGATTTTAATCTAGGAGAAGCAGTTGCTCTCTACCTGCAAGGTAGCAACCTCAGATACGTTTGGTAAGATTCTGGGGTATATTGTTTACTCCAGATTATTACTTCTTTCCTTGGTTTTGTTCACAACATCACACTTAATTTCTTTTCTTTTGGGATTTTGATCTCTGTTTTTGTTTTGACCTTCTAACAGGTCCTTGCGAAATTGAAGATTCTTGATCTCAGTTATTCCTATTCCTTAAAACAATCACCAGACTTTTCAACTATTCCAAATCTCGAGGAGTTAGTCCTCGAAAGCTGCTGGCAATTGGCAGAGGTTCACCAGTCCATTGGAGGACTGAAAAGGCTTTCTGTCATTAATCTCAGGGGATGCAAAGTTCTTGAGGAGCTTCCAAGGAGTTTCTATAAGTTAAGATCTATAGTTAATCTTGTTCTTGATGGCTGTAAAAGATTTGAGAAATTGGATCAGGAAATAGGGGACATGACATCGTTGTCTACTCTGCATGCAAATGAAACAGCCATAACAGAACTGCCGTCTTCCATTGTGAGATTGAAGAACCGTAGATGTTTCTCTATCTACTACATCGGTCTTCCATTGGAGGTTTCAAAAGGAATACCTTGAAATCTCTCGTGTCGACATCTAATTTCTGTAATCTCAATTTGCCTCCTGCGGTACAAGGCTTAAGCTCCTTAGTTGATCTATCTATCAATGGCTGCATTATATCTAATGTTCCTAGCTAAGGATCTTGGAAGTCTATCTTCCTTGGAAAGTTTAGATATCAGACACTGTTACTTGCAAAACCTGCCAAGCCTCAGTGGCCTCTCCCAGCTTGTATACCTACGCTTGCTTGATTATTGCAATCTTACAGATGAATTGATAAGGGTTATGGATCTTGGGAGTCTATCTTCTTTAAAATTGCTGCGTCTAGACGATAACAGTTTCAGTAGCCTTCCAAGCTTCCGCAGCCTGTCAATCTAATTAAGTTTGAGAAGTTGTACAAACCTTGTTGCAATTCCAGATTTATCGACAAGTCTGAAGAACCTCTGCGCCTCCGACTGCACTGCATTGGAAATAATGCCCGACTTTTCAGACATGTCCAATATGAGACAGATGTTTCTAAACAGATGTGCCAAACTCGTTGAGGTTCCAGGCTTGGATGAATCTTTGAAAAGCTCAATGATGCTGCTTGTAATGGAAGGGTGCATCAATATCACTGCTACTTTCAAGGAGAAAATTCTACAGGTCGGTGTCTCACTCTCTCTCTCTCTCATATTAATTTAAATATCATATTTTGATTTTGATTTTGATTTTGAATGGAAAGATGAGACCGGTGAAAGGTCGTCTTTCAAATAAAAAGCCATGAGTAGGTTTTCTATTGAAAAAACACTTGCATGCCCTTACACAAGTTTTCCAGTGGTGAAACTATATTAAAGGAAGCATATATACAGCCGACCCTGTTTGCACCTGTATATTGAAAACTTGCATCTCAGTATGAAAAGATATTAGATAACTATAAATAGAATCCGTACATAGTCATTTAGAGAGACCAGAATAAGCAATAGATTTAAACTGAGAGCATTTAGTCAAATTACGTATGTCTTGCATAAGAGATCGAGTTTGCATATAATGTTGTTTCGTAGATTCTAGTGGATCATTTCAAAAGAGAAAAGAATGATGTTGTTGCATCGTTAAGTTATGAGCATCCATGTGAGGCATTTGACATGCATGGTGTCCAATACAAGCCTCAACTTTGTCTTGTTTGCATTTATTTGGCATTACTTATGCATTTGATGCTGCATTTATGTTAATAGTAAAACTCTCAGAATTTTCAATTAGCAATTAGATTTCTGATAGACGCATGCTTATACAAAATCTTGGTGTACATGGTACAGGGATGGAATTTCATAGGACCTGGTGGCATATATTTCCCAAGGAGTGATATTCGGAAGTGGTTGACGTGGGCCAATGATGGTGCCGCAGTCAATTTTCAAGTACCTCAAATTAGCAACCGTAATAATGATTCACTTAGATTTAGATCATAAATCATAAGAGGATTTATTTTGTTTTCTGTCACCAATATGCGTTCAACATATGTATCATACATTTTTATGTCACATGATCTTAATCATATTTTTAATTCTTATTAAATATATATGAGTGAAATTGGAAAATGAAAATAGATAAGGAAAATACTAAGAAATACAATCTAAATATCTAATATTATTGAATTGGAAAGTCTATATAAAATAAATATAAATATTTTTTGGTATGATTATTGTCCTTAATAGTCATTTTATAGTAGGTTATATATGTCAATTAATAATTCTAATAGAGTGAGGTCAAGTGAGTAGATTTGGAAGTCCCAATAGAAACTCTCAACTCAAAAACAATCCAACCACTTTCCAAGAGATTTTGATGGATTATTTCTCACTCAAAAAATGAATTAGCTCTTCACCAAAAAAAATAAAAAAGGAGAAGAAGAAGCTCTCAATAGGTGACACTCATCCATTTTGTATTAGACCTATATCTTCCCACTATCGTCCTCTGCCTCTGCTCTCATCTAATAATTTTTTTATTTTTATCACTATAGCTCTGGAAGCCTTAATAATCCTTATAGCTATATAAGCTCACTTTCAATGGTATTGTTAAGATGATACATACACACATGTTTCTTTTTTTTTTAAATCAAACCCGAAACTGGGTGCTTATATATATACATATATTCATCTAAAACCAGAATAGGCCGTTACATACACACATGTTTCTTTTGTAAATTAGATATGAAATAAATTATGTCATTAGTTTACTACTTTATTTTTTATGTAACATTTTGGTTGATTAGTATTCTCTCATTATTCATATATCATTATACACAAAATAAAGAATGGTAGATTGCCATATATATGTTTATACCTTTTTGTCACTGATATAACATTATAGTTGGATCCATACATCCATTGCTTTTAAAGAAGAAGAAAAAAAAAATTAACCTACCAAAAACATCATAAGAACTTGTAAAATCTAAACAAATACTAGTAAATCAATCAATTAGAATCAATTAAAATCCATATGGAATTTAAACAATCCGTGATTAAGTAAATCCATGAATTATAAAAAGGGATAATGACCATTTACACAATTTTGGGGTTAATTAACCTCACTTACCCAAACACTCTAAGAGATTGCCCACTCACCTAATAATTTATATATATTTTGCCCATTAACCCAATTAAGTATTTTTTTTATTGCTTTTTATTTATTTTTAGGACAATTTTGCCCTCTCCTTGTTTGCTACTTAGAAAGAGAAGCCATTGGAGACCTCGTCGGACTCCCGTGACCGGTGACCGGAATTTCGAATCCAGTGATCGGTGACCGAAATCCGGCTACCGAACCGGTGATCGGATTCCGGCATCCGATTTTATTGCCCCCTAATAATACTCAATAATCATATTATTGACTCCCAATAATTATAAGGGAAATGATGGAAAAGGTTACATTAGAGTGTGAAATGATAAAAATGTCACATAGTTTCTCACTTGATAAAAAGATCCACTATGAATTGTTAGTAATATTAATTTAGTCCTTATTAATAATGAGATGATGTTAAAAAAGGTCAGTTTTTAATTTTTCTGATTCCCATTCTACCCTTGTGTATTTATAACCGTGCTTTCAAATATTCTAGAGGTCAAATCCATTTCGATCAGAAATTCCGAAACCTGAAAGCTCTCTCTCTCTCTATTTTATCCTAACTCTCTCTCTCTCTCTCTCTCTATATATATATATATATATATATATTTCCTCTTCCACACAGACACAGACCTTGCCTGCACCGGTCACCGGATCTTACTCCGATCTCTTCGTTTTCATCACCGACGGCGGAGTCGATACCTGCTTCTACAGTATCGGCACTGACTCGCCGGTAATCGGATTGCTCCAGATCGTTCAGGTCGATCCGGCGTCGACCTTGAAGGAGACGATGAAGGCGGCGGTATCCGGGAACTGCTCTATTATTAGCAGCTTGGCGTTGGGGTACTCGAAGAGGAAGAGCAACAGTGTACCAAGTGATGCACTGGAGCACGATGACCTGGACCATAAGGCTGCCGAACTCCGGGATTTGGTAGCCGTACATGGCGATCAACGAAGGAATCCCTATGACCAGAGTAATCGTATCGCTTAATTGAATCCAATACTTCTCATTCTGTTCCAATTTTTATATGTATGCATCATTCAAACTTGATATGTGATGATGAACTAGTACCACTAATTTCTGCACTAGCTTGCTTGCTTGCTTCAATTTGTACTGGTTGGGATTTAAGAGGAATCAGAGACTTGCTTACAATCGAAGTTGAAAAATTAACTTCGCTAGTGCTTTCATAATGATCTAAGAGAAGAATTAACTTTCCAGTAAGTGCGTTCTAATCCTGCAAATCAAATGGAAACATCTCAAATTAAACAGATCAAGCTTTAACATGCATGATATAAATTAAATTCTCATTAAATGTAGCCTGCATTTGATATTGGAATTCATGAGACCATTGGTATTGATTATGCGTGTATGCAATTAGTAACAGTTGTGGTTCTCTGTAAGCTTGAGCTTGTTCTTGGGATGATCAAGTTATATGGTGAATAAGTGACTCATATCTTTTGTTGGTACTGATGGTGTGGGAACTAAACTTAAGTTTGCATTTGATACTGAATTCATGAGACCATTGGTACTTATTTGGTAACACTAATACCCAAGATGAGTCATGTGGTTGTGTACGAGGTCGGAGGTTGGCTGGAGGGCGAGGTCTTTCCAAACAGAACTTACATGAATGTTTGTTACTGTGCTCAAAGTATAGTCTTCCATCAAACAGAAATTAATGATTGTGAATTTGATTTGGGTATTCATTATTTTATTCTTCTACACTTCATTCCATGGATTTGGTTAATTGTGAATTTGATTGGTTGACCTGATAAGAGAGTGCCTAGATCAGATGTGCACGAAGTTGAAGGAGATCAATGAGTTGGTCCAGACTAGGAAATTCCAGTGATCAAGGAGCCCAGAATTGTGTGGACCAATTTTGCTCAGTTGAAGAATAACAGTAAGCCCCGGAATTTGGAGTCTTTTTTGGTAAAACTTCTTCTGACATATCATAAGTTTGCACAGAGTTTCTGGGATTCTATTTAACAATGACCCTGATCAAATGCTTTGAATCCGAGGGTACCAAACAGAAAGAAGGTAGTTTGGTGTAGTTTCTGTAACATACTTGTCTTGTGCTCTTGTGTAGTTTGGTGCTATATTTCGACTTTGCATCAAGATATTAAAGTCTCTACTCTTCATAAATGAATTTCTTGACACACACTGTACTTTCATCTTTGGCATCAGTATCACTACTCTTCTTCCGGAAGGTGCTTTCACCTTTAAGATCTTTTTATTGTCCCCTCCTTTAATTCGTTTCCTGTTGTACTTTCTAATTGTCCTATTTTGTTTGAGATTGTAAAGAAAGAAATGGAGTGTGAAGCTCTTAGATCATCATAATGCCGCCTTGGATAGGCCGGTTACACTTTCATGACTGTTTTGTTCATGTCTGGATTTTATCATTAGCTTGTTACTTAGTTGTAGTACCCATATATTTATTAGCTTTAATTTCAAGTAGCTGTTGTAGTCTTGTCACTTAATGAACTTAATGGAAGTAGGGATGTGATGCCCCAGAAATTCGTATTCATTTCCGAGGAATTTCCGGAATCTAATTTATGATTGTTGGACGGTTTCGTGGCTCGTGGACGGAGCGGAAGTGTTTCGGACGAATTAATTATTTAAAAAGTATGGTTTTAGGGGGGTTGCCAAAGGTTGACTATTTATTTGTTGGGATTCTCCGAAAACTTCCCTCACGAAAGTTGTAGAGTGCGTCGATACGAGTTCGTGGACATGCGGAATGCTTAAATCGGAGTTCGTATGAGGAAGTTATGGCTATGGAAAGAAGTTTCCATTTTAGTATAAATATGGAAAATCAGATTTTTTTTCATTATTCCTCATTTCCTTTTCCGGAAACCGCATTCCCTCTCTCTCTTCTC
>BDJD01001150.1:224146-239249 GCA_002564525.1 Rosa multiflora | reverse complement strand
TTCGCCGGAGATAACCTTATGACCTGCGCTCTATCCCCAATCGGATAAGAGATTGTCAACGTCGTTGTAGTGGTGGCTGTGTCGGCGGAGGTCACCAGCCCGTGGACAGTGGCTTCGCTGCCGAGGACGAAGATGGTGACGGCTGTACTGTTCCCCAATTGGATCTGTGTGAGAGAGAGAGAGAGAGAGAGAAGTGAAGGAGGGTTGGTTTTGGTGACCGGCAATGGCGGCAACGACGTTAAGATGGCGACGAGGAGGAGGAGGTCGATCTGGGCCTTGAGCGTGAGGGAGGAGCGGGGAGAGAGAGACAGAGTGTGACTGAGTCGTGACTAGTGGTAGAGAGGAAAGAGAGGAATTAAATGGCATGGCTGTAGATTTTTAATTAGGCTAAGGGCAAAAATGTCAATTTAGTTTAAATTGTGTTAATGGGAATAAAAATCTGTTGGTGGGGTAAGTGGGTTCATTTTGATCAATTTTGGTGCTTTTGGTTAAGGACTAAAAAAAAAACAGTACCTAAAAATATTTTTTTTATAAATTTAATCCCAAAATTTTCTAAGGGATCAACATAAGAATTGTCTAAATTTTTATAGTGCTCAAAAATATAAAAATTTTAAAAATACAAAATAAAATCAAAACACTACATAAAGTCATTAGAAGTAGGGATGGTAATGGGGCGGGTTGGGGATGGGGATGTGATCCCCATCCCCATCCCCGAGGTAATTCTCCACCTCCATCCCCGCCTCAATCCCCAATAAAAATATATTGGGGATTCCCCGTCCCCATCCACACTGGGGACTAAGCCTCCAAACCTGCCCCAAATCCCCAATAAGAATTTGAAAAATAGAATAAATTTTTTCTCATATTGCCTTTTTTAAAATCAAAATCTACAACAAGTAAAATTAAAACATGGTTAAATTCAAAAATCATAATTCAGTGAGTGCAAAAGTCAAACACCATTACAGTAAAAGTGTTTGAAAAATAGAATAAATTTTTTCTCATATTGCCTTTTTTAAAATCAAAATCTATAACAAGTAAAATTAAAACATGATTAAATTCATAAATCATAATTCAGTGACTGCAAAAGTCAAACACCATTACAGTAAAAGTGTAGCCATTAAAGTTAAGTAGTAAATATATATATTTGTAATTTATATTATAAAAAATAAATAAATAAATATATATATATACATAAATTAAAATAATTTATATATGTATATATATCATTGGGACGGGTTTGGGGATGAAGATCATAATACCATCCCTGCCCCATCCCCTATCTTAGATAGCGGGGATTGAGGATCCCCATCCCCATTCCCCATTTATCCCCGAATTCTCCCCCCATTAGAGGCGGGTATCCAATGAAGCTCTGCCCCGCTGGGGATTTTTGTCATCCCTAAACAAAAGGAAATCAAAGGGCGTACGTGGAAATAAGAGATGTAGTGTATGAAGATGGGAGTCGGAAAAGTAGACATCAGAATGACAAAATAGATGATAGATGAAGTGGCGGGCAAAGAAGAGCATATAATAAGATATGGGGCTGAAAACAGAAAGGCAAAAATGCCATTGAAATTGGATATTTCAAGGAATATCCAATGTGGTTAGGACTCTATCATATTTCTGGCCATCCAATTCTTTCTATCTTCAATTCCAAACCTGATCGATGGAGCTCCCATATCTAATCGATCTAAGCCACTTGTGCACTTATTTGACATTACAGCCACTTAAATGGGTTGGCTTCAGAGCCTTGAATATATACTTGTGTATATGCTCGATTAATTAATTGTCTACTATTGCTAGCACGCCTGCACGGTTTGATCTTGTTTTTATAATTCCAGCTTTTGCTTGATATTTATAGAATGCACATCTAGGCCATCCACTCTAAATATGTGTCTCTATATTCTGATCTATTAGTTTACGAAGAATCAGAACGTACTTTTCGATCTCATGGGGAGTCACAAGATCCCTATGCATGATAATGATGTTGAATCAACCTCGCCCGCTAGCTTGGAATAAAGTAGGTTGCTACATATTTATGATCGATCAGTAATACAGTCACAAGGTTTAGGGATGAGACGTACCAAAAAGGTGTTATTTGGCCCTGGATCAGTGCATGCAAACAGGTAGATGTTCCATGTTCCGATGGGACATCACAGAATCTTAGGTTTTGAGAAAACCAAGTAATTATAGTATTATCATAATGAGCTTCACTTTAATTACTTGGTTTTCTCAAAACCTAAGATTCTGTGATGTCCCATCGGAACATGGAACATCTACCTGTTTGCATGCACTGATCCAGGGCCAAATAACACCTTTTTGGTACGTCTCATCCCTAAACCTTGTGACTGTATTACTGATCGATCATAAATATGTAGCAACGTACTTTATTCCAAGCTAGCGGGCGAGGTTGATTCAACATCATTATCATGCATAGGGATCTTGTGACTCCCCTTGAGATCGAAAAGTACGTTCTGATTCTTCGTAAACTAATAGATCAGAATATAGAGACACATATTTAGAGTGGATGGCCTAGATGTGCATTCTATAAATATCAAGCAAAAGCTGGAATTATAAAAACAAGATCAAACCGTGCAGGCGTGCTAGCAATAGTAGACAATTAATTAATCGAGCATATACACAAGTATATATTCAAGGCTCTGAAGCCTACCCATTTAAGTGGCTGTAATGTCAAATAAGTGCACAAGTGGCTTAGATCGATTAGATATGGGAGCTCCATCGATCAGGTTTGGAATTGAAGATAGAAAGAATTGGATGGCCAGATTAAGCATGCAACTATGCAAGCACACCTCCTCCTAAAAAAAAAAAAACTATGCAAGCACACCTTGAAAGCAGTTAGTCTGTGAGTAGAAACTTCAGTACGAGAAACCTGTGTTAACATCATAGTTTAGCTCAAGCAAACTATAAGGAAATAGAAAACAATGTCGTCACGTCACCTTTCTCATCCCAACATGGTTAATATTGATCCCCAATCATTTGAATCCTTGGTTATTGTCAAGGCATCATAGCTATGCCAAGGAAGCAAGTTATATATTTGAACAGCTTTGCAGGTTGACAAAAGATACTTGACAAAAGACAGAAAATTTATATATGGCTGTCATTGCAGCAGTTTGTAAGAGCTCAATAAGGGATTGCATCAAAACTAAGCAACAATTGGAGGCCTCAGATTCAACAAATGTGTCAACAAACTATCAAAATTTAATGAACAAGCTTTTTACAGAGAGTAAAGTGAACATTCAACTTTCCAACTATTCAACCGAAGGAGCAAAATTTGTCAAGGTGTTAACCTTTTTCAAGCTGGAAAGGAAACAAAACAAGTAAACAAAAAGAAGCAAGGAAAAAAAAGAATGTTTGGCACAATTATGTGCAGCAGAAAGCCATTCCATGAAATTATAGCTGCTGATCAAGAACAGGGTCTCTTGGAGATCTTGGAGACAGATATCCAGAAACACCTGAAAGGCTGCGTGTCAACCAGGAAGTGCTGCGTGTCAACCATCCAGTTTCTGCTTCTTCTTGTACTTGAAGCATGCTCTTCCTTTCTTCTTCCACCAGTATCTCCAACCACCTCTTGGCCATAAAGAGCTTGACTGCGTCAACACCTTGTTGAACTACGTCAGGGGGTGGAAGCACAAGAGGGTTTCCGTCCAAGTTAAGTTTGGTCAAATTGTCAAGGCGGCCAAATGTATCTGGCAGAGCATGAATCTGATTGTTGCTGAGATCAAGTTCCTTGAGGTTGGTTAGATCACCAAAAGTATCGGGCAGCTCAGTAAGGTCAGTAAAGTTGCTGGCAAGGTTCAGACTTTGGAGATTGGCCAATCGGCCAAAAGCCAGTGGAAGGCCCCGAAGCTCATTGAAGTGTGCATCCAAGGAGCGCAGAGACCTCAGCTCACAAACAGAGGTGGGAAGGGAACGGATTTTGTTTAATTGCATGGAAAGCTTCTGAAGATTGACCAACTCATAACCAATGTTGGTTGGCAAGTATGTGAGGTTGTTGAAACTCACATCCAACTCCACCAATGACCTAAAGTTTTACAAAACTTCAATTTATCCTTTCCTTATTCCATCACATTTCATTTTTTAAGTATATCAGATGTTTCTCACTCATAACTCAATCCTATAGGCTATAGTAATGATTCAGAAAATAAATACTAAACATAGATGCTTCAGAACCGATAAATTTTACCTGCAATGAGAGATAGAGTCAGGAAGAGCAGCCAGCTTGTTGCTGGAGACATTCAGAACCTTCAAATTTTGCAGCAGGCCAATGGTGTCGGGCAGTGACTCCAACAGATTGGAAGACAAGTTAAGCTCTTGTAGCTTCTCCAATCCAGATATTGTATCAGGAATAACCTGTTGAAAAATGCTTCTTGATTCATAATCTATATACAATCCCCTCTTTCTTAATCATAATCACACTAAATCAATCAACCACGATACACTAAGTAACAATTTCTATTTCTTCGCAAGAAAAGAAAGCAAACGGAAGCAAACCTGGAGCTCATTGTTGGAAACATCAAGGTGTAGCAATCCGGTGATCCTGCCGAATGCCTCCGGCAAGCACCGGAGGCGGCGGCCGGAGAGGTTGATCCGGTCGAGCGCAGTCCCGGAAGCCTGCTGCAGAATGCCGACGACCTCCTCATGGACTTGGTCGGTGACCGGCGGCGGCTCCTCGACGAATCCGTCCTCGGCGGAGCGATAAATCTTGGTGAGCCTGTCCTCGGCGTCCTTGAGAAGCTTCCCGTAGGAGGCGTGGAGCTCGTCGAGCTGGAGAATGGCCTTGCAGTCGCGCTTCTCCTTCTCGGCGGCGTCGCGGCACTCCTGCTCGCGCTCGGCGAGGTGGGCCCGCCACTGGAAGCGGTCGACGTCGGAGGGGCGGGGGGAGAGGACGAGGTCCTCGAGCTTCTTGGAGAGAGCGGACTCGATGTGGGCGAGCTTGGCCCTGGCGGCGTCGACGGCCTCGTGGTCGGGACGGTCGCCGAGGGCGTGGAGGACGGAGCGGGTCTGGGCGACGTCGGAGACGGCGCGGGTCATGGCGGCGATGACTTTGGGGTCGGAGAGGTGGGGCATCTGGTGGAGGAGGGCTGAGGATGGTGGCTGGGGTTTGATCAACTGGGGCTGGCCATCGTCGATTTGAATGGACTCGAGGTCGGAGATTTCGTCGACGGGGGACTTGGATCCTACGGTGGAAAGGCGGTCCATGACGTAGGAGAGGATGGGGAAGTTGGACGGGTTCGGATCCATTATTGCTAGCTGTAGTTTGAATCGGATCTTGGGAAACTGGTTGAGAATTGAACAAGGGGAAGGAGGAGGAGGAGAGGATTGGTTTGGACAAACAATACTAATAATATAGGAAGGGCGTGGATTTCAGTAGGGAATGGATATGAGATGGAATTTGACGGGGTCGTTCTCACTCTCCAGTCTCCACTCTCCTTGCTTCCGGAGAGCGCGAGAGAGAGTTACGTACAGTCCTTCAGAAACAAACAAACGAAATCCGTTGGTCCTTACCTTCTTGCCACGTCGGGTCCGGTTCCGGTGCTACCAAAACTACCGGCCTGCCTAATGAATTTGGCCTGTCGGCCCTACTTTCAGCCTCATCAATTTTTCCTATTATTTTTAGAACTATGATTTCAGTACGTTCACCTGCTCAATTAATATTCACCCATTTGGGCTCAATTTTGGATTTAAATCCAATGGCAAAGAAAACGAGGATTTATTTTTTTATTTTTAAAGAATAAAAACGAGGAAATTAGAATGAATTCATTTGCCTCTGAAAATATCTAGTTTTCAGCTTTTAAGAATTCAAATAAATATTTAGAGCTCGTTTGGTTTGCCGAAAAAAAAGTAATTCATTTGTCTTTTTCATGAGATGAGAAATTAAATTTCCTTTGAACTTTCATTTCAAGTGTTTAGTAACATAAGAAAAGTTAGCAACTTAAACTGTGGCTGACAACTCTTCATGAAATCAATGAATCCCTGCCCTTCAACAAAACTAAAGGGCAGTTCATCCCTAATTACCATCCTAGCACAAGCAAGCCTCGCCACATCATTATCAAAAGATCGTGCAATTAACTTCCCACCATTATCTACCGAATCAAACACTAAATTTTTCTGTTTTTTAGCTGGAATGTAAAGGGGACACTTCTTACATTGATATAACATATGAGTTCTCATCGAACTCGTGCCATTAGACTTCGTGTGGCAGTAGTAAGTCTGCGGACAGTAGTTGCATTTGGCCCTCGGCTTCACCATCTTCGAACCATCAGGATTCAGCAGCTGAGTGAAGTGCTCCCATGCAATGCTTTTGTTCTTCCTCTTCGTAGTAGACTGAACCGGAGGCACATCTGAAGAAGGGGTTGCAGTGCCAGTAGAAGGTAGAAGCGCAGGGGGAACTGTGGCACTAGATGAAGTCGTATTAGCAGCAATAGTGCCAATGCTGCTCCCAGTTACTTCAGTCCCGACAAACGGTGGTTGACCTTGAATCGATTCATCCATCATCGACAATTCTGCAAGTAAATCAGTAGATTAGTTCCAAATCAAACAAATGAAGACCATTCAGTATCTCTTATTCAATGTTATGCTAAATTATATCCCGAATTGCACAACATATAAACTAAACAAATGAAGAAAAGGTCCAGATAAACAATCGGACCAGATAAGTGAACAAAGTGGTAAAGTTGCAAAACATGAGCTGTATTTGATATTCTTTTCCAGACAGTTTACCCAGAATCCCCATATTACAGTGATTACTGATTACTCCTCATATCCTAATCCCAAAAGCCCTAATCTGAGAATCAAAGCAACATGCCAACATATGCAAACGTGATAGAAATCCCTAACAACAAAGCTCGAAATCCATAAATAGATCCATAAATCCCTAAAATCAAAACCCAACAAACAGAAAATTGAAAGAAACATAAAAAAAAAAAAAAAAATCTTTTCTTATTGTGAGTGAAATCTTTGACTCACGGAGAGGCTGAGAGAGTGGCGGAAGACAGGCTGCGAGCGGAGAGACTAGAGAGTGGCGGAAGACACTGACGTAGATCGGAGCTTTAGGGTTTGAGGGTGAGTTTGAGAGTGAGAGGATGAGAGCAGCAGATCTCTAACTCTCTAAGAGGCTGCGAGCGCCGAGCGGAGAGACTAGAGAGTGGGCGGCAGATCGAAGACTTTAGGGTTTGACTGTTTGAGAGTGAAAGGATGAGAGCGGTAGATCACTACATCGGCTCTTAGAGAGTTACAGTGGGCTGAGTGGCCGAGTGGGGAAAGTGGGGATCGATCCCTTTAGGGTTTTGACGGTTTTCTTTAAATATGGATGATCAGGTGCGAAAGGGTGTAGGGAAATCCAGTCATACAAACCAATGAAATGAAGACAGATATAAAAAATATAAATAAATATATATAATATATTCCTTCGGTTCGGTCCGGTTTTATGCGGTCGGTCCACCATATAAAACCGATACCGACCGGTTCTTATCCGGTTCGGTCCGGTTCTGTAAATTTTCGGTCATAATACCTTCGGTTCGGTTACCGAACCGGAAAAACCGGTCCGGTTCGGTCGGTTTTCACCCTTAGTTCGGTTTTTTGCCCACTCCTACTGTTGAGTACTAAGGTGTGTTAATTGTTATAAATGATCGAGAAAGACTTGCGTAAGGCACCCGCACCGTCACGTGGTGCGGCAGATCAATCACTGCCCAGGTTTTTTTTGGTATTGTATATTTAAAAGAGTTAATTACATATAAGTGCATCTTTAAATGTTTTTTTAGTCATAAAGCCACAAACTAATTTTTTCCCTCATAAGACCACTAGATTAAAAATGGTGTTATATTTTGGATATAAAAACCAATATATTTACAAAAATGCCACTAGAGTAAAAGGTCAACAATCATTCTCTCTCTCCTCTCCGGCGAGGTTTCCAGTCAACTCCGGCAAGTCTCCAACAAACTTCCGACTGACCTCCGGCGAACTCCAACGACCACAAAAGCTACTGTCACTAGCACCAAAAGCTACTGTGGCTAGCAACAAAAGTTACTCTGATAAGATTTTCGGCAACCTTCGGCGAGGTCACAAAAGCTACTGTCACCAGCAACAAAAGCTACACTGATGAGATTTCCAGTGACTTCCAGCGAGGTCACAAAAGCTACTGTCATCAGTAACAAAAGCTACTCTATTGAGATTTTGGGCGACCTTCTATGAGGTCACAAAAGCTACTGTGACTAGAAAAAAAAACTATTGTTATCAGCAATAAAGCTACTCTAATGAGATTTCTGACAGTCACAGAAGCTACTGTCATCAGCAACAAAAGTTACAGTCACTAGCAATAAAAACTATTCTCACCAACACTAAAAGTTACTCTCTCCCACTAACATTAAGCTACTGTCACCAGTAAGAAAAGCTACTTTCACCAGAAACAAAAACTATTGTCACAAGCACCAAAAACTGCTTAACTATCACCAAAATCTATTCTCACGGATACCAAAAGCTACTACTAAGCAAAACAAAATCTATTCGCAGAGATTGAGAAAACCATTATCATAGCCTAACAAAACTACTATCACTGACTCAGAAAGCTATTACCAGCCAACACAAAAGCCACAATGAAAAATCAAAACAACTATAAGTATACAATGTCTAAGCTTTGTACTGCTCAAATTTGAATGCATTGCACATATCATAATCCATCAACATATATCCATGAGCATCATTCACTAGAGTAAGCCGTATAGGAATTACCAAAAGCTACACTAGAGCATCATTCTTTTTGCATCATCTAATCCATCTGCCATGATTCGAATCATCCTCTTGAAAGCAAAGTGCACACAATTCGAAAGCCCAATCCAAACCATCACATCGTAGATGAAATTGAAGGCCAGATCGGACCCCGACGACGATGAATCATCCCAAAACACTGGTGTGAAGAAATCTGGAAGCAAGACGAGTAAATGATCAGATCATACTGTTGGCCGCGCATTAATCCACCGAGGTTTGTAGAACTGCTTGCCGAGCAAGTAGATACGAAGGCCACCGACAGCTATGCCTAGGCCGGAAGTCACGTGGTGGAGCTGGTTCGAAAGTATCGGATGCTTCAGATCTCAGCCGCTTACCGCTGTAGCTGCGTTTCTATGATTCAGACGCCTTCCAAACATTGAGACTACGAAATATTGGAGTACGGATAGAGGGGAGCGACTCAGATTCAATTTTGAGCTCCTGGCCGCCGGGCTCAATGGTCGAAAGCTTGAGGTTCTTCATCTTCTTGTGCGACCGTCATTCATTTTTGTCGAAGCAATGATCGGAGCTTTGAAGCTCTTTTAGCTGTGATTAGAGTCGTCAAAGTTCTTCAGGCCAGAACGGCGCCATCGGACCATGGAGGTCGATTTCGTGTCTAGGTTTTGGATTTGAACTCTGAGAGAGAGAGAGAGAATTGAGACTACGAAATATTGGAGTACGGATAGAGGGGAGCGACTCAGATTCAATTTTGAGCTCCTGGCCGCCGGGCTCAATGATCGAAGCTTGAGGTTCTTCATCTTCTTGTGTGACCGTCATTCATTTTTGTCGAAGCAATGATCGGAGCTTTGAAGCTCTTTTAGCTGTGATTAGAGTCGTCAAAGTTCTTCAGGCCAGAACGGCGCCATCGGACCATGGAGGTCGATTTCGTGTCTAGGTTTTGGATTTGAACTCTGAGAGAGAGAGTGTGTGTGGTTGAGAGAGTGTGGTTGATCTGTAATTGGCTTTGTGGTACGGTTGGGTTTCGTAGCTAAAAGGGTAATGACAAGACCCACCCCGAATTCTGTTGGAAAATGGAGATGGATGATGCTTTGAATGAATGAGAACTTATTAGGTTGAGGCGTGTAGTCACTGCCCTTAAGAGTAGATCCGCCCCTCGAAGACTAAGTCTTGGTGTATCAGGTTCAGGCGCCCTACCCTCCAGGATACAACAACCTTGATCCTCGTATGTGTACACTCACAATACTTGGATTGGTAGAATAGCTTTGAAACTTTCTTTGGTGAAACAGAGAATAGAGAAAAGAGACTCACAAAGACATGATATTGAGATAGCTATGTTGTTTTTTTTTTTTCATGTGTAGATGAGCTAGTCAGGGAGGGTATAAATAGTAGTGCATGAGAGGAAATTAATCATGGAATAATTAAGCTTTGTAACTGACACTATTCAAACACCCCAACGCATGCAGACACAATATAGGACCAACTCATGCAATTAAGGAGAGTAACAGACCTGTTGAGTTTTGAATATGGATTTGAATTCCACTTGAACGGTCCAATTGAACATGAATGCATGATTGAATTCAAATGATCATGTAACAGACCACTATTGCCATTAACTCATGTAACTGAAAATCTATGGCAATCAATAATCATTTGAATTCTTTGAATTCCGGCTTGAAAGAAACGGATGCATTCAATTGGAATGGAATACTAACAGCAAGTATTTTGAAATACCATGAAATTCTAACAATCCCCCACATATTTCAAAAATACGAAATGAACTAGGAAATGAAGATAGAAGTACCAAAGAAAAATTGAGAAATTAATGCATCTGAACTGGTGTCTTTTGGACTATGAACCAGCCATAGGATAGGTTAGCCGTGATTCACAGAAATTTGGTGAAAATTAAATTTTCTATGAACCATAATTTCTTTAGTGTGAATCATGCAACGAACCACCCACATTAAGTCCTCGGAATCAAGCTGTTCTCTACGGGTTGGCGCAAATCGGCCATGCGCACCTGGATTTTTATGAGTGCTCTAGAGAACCTGCCCAAGTCTCATAGGAAGCGGCCCCACTTCCACACTCAAATAGGTGAATCCATCAAGTGTGTACTGGAATCAAACACACCACCCTTAATAAGGGCTATGGTATTCATTAAGAACAATTTTGTTCAACCTTCCACGTTCCAGTTAAGCACTATCTACACCATAGGGAGGGACACTTCAACGAATAATCAATAGTGCACTACAGGTCAACACATGACTTGTTATTACCCATATGAACCTACTTCCTGGGATCTCCATTCACATAGGTTGGGTTACCATCACTCTTGACCTTTGATACAGGCATAAGTCCCATCCCCCTCGATGTATCAGCCACTACCTTTCGGTTTAGTGGTTTTGTCAGAGGATCTGCTAGATTCATCTCTGACCTCACAAAGTCTAGGGATATTACCCCATTCTCAAGCAATTGCCTTACAGTTTTATGTCTTAGGCGTATATGCCTACTTTTCCCATTATATGTTCTATTTTGAGATCGGGCTATTGCGGCCTGGCTATCACAATGCATAGACACAGAGGGAGCAAGTCTATTCCATAATGGAATTTCTGCCAAGAGGTTTCTAAGCCACTCAGCTTCTGAACCAGCCTTCTCTAAGGCTACAAACTCAGATTCCATGGTGGAATGAGTTATCAATGTTTGCTTGGATGATTTCCAAGACACTGCACCACCACCAAGAGTAAACACATACCCACTAGTGGATTTAGTTTCATCTAAATCAGAAATCCAGTTAGCATCACTATATCCCTCAAGTACAGCAGGCGACCCACCATACATCAATCCATAATCAAGGGTACCTCTTAGGTATTTAAGTACTCGTGATATAGCTGTCCAATGATCCTTATTTGGACTTTGAGTGTACCTGCTCAATCTATTAGTAGCATATGCAATATCGGGTCTTGTGCAATTTGTCAAATACATTAAGCTACCAATAATTTGTGCATATTCAGATTGACATATACCATCACCTTTATTCTTCTTCAATTGGGTATTAGCATCATAGGGTGTGGAAACTGGACTAACATCAAAATGCTTAAACTTTCTCAAAATTTTCTCTACATAATGTTCTTGAGAGAGTAGTATTCCTTCATGGGTCCTAGTAATTTTAATTCCAAGAATGACATTGGACACACCCATATCTTTCATGTCAAATTTAGATGCCAAAAAAGATTTGGTCTCATTTACAACTTCAAGACTAGTACCCATGATAAGCATATCGTCAACATAAAGGCAAATAAGCACACAAGAATCTCTAATGACTTTACTATATAAGCATTTATCTCCATCATTAATCATAAAGCCATTAGAAAGCATAACTTTGTCAAATTTATCATGCCATTGCTTAGGAGCTTGTTTCAAACCATATAAAGATTTTACAAGCCTACATACCTTATGCTCTTGTCCTTCAACGGTGTATCCTTCGGGTTGGTCCATGTAAATCTCCTCTTCCAATTCGCCATTCAGAAATGCAGTTTTAACATCCATTTGATGAATGACAAGATTATGAATGGATGCCAATGCAATAAGAACTCTAATTGAGGAAATTCTACTTACGGGAGCAAAAGTATCAAAATAATCTATATCCTTCTTTTGTTTATAACCCTTAGCTACCAGACGCGCCTTAAACTTATCAATATCATTGGAAAGATGTGCTCAAAAAATTCAGCATTCTTAGTTTCCACTATTGTGTTCACCTCCATCAAGTTTTGATCACTTTTGACAACTAAGAACCTGTACGCAGCACTATTCTGAGAATTTCCAATAAGCATTGCATCAAAGGTTTTAGGACCTAACTCTTCTTAGGCTCAAGTAAAAGTACCTTTGCCAAACACCCCCACACTTTGAGGTATGTTAAATTAGGTGCATGACCTCTCCATAATTCATATGGAGATTTCCCAGTCTTCTTGTAGGGTATTCTATTTTGAATATGACAGGCAGATAAAATTGCTTCCCCCCACAAGTTTAAAGGTGCTCCTGAACTTACTAACATGGCATTCATCATTTCCTTTAATGTTCTATTTTTTCTTTCTGCTATTCCATTGGACTCGGGTGAATACGGGGGTGTCACTTCATGAATTATGCCATGTTCTTCACAAAAAGAACTAAATGGGTTTGACTCATACTCTCCACCTCTATCAGTCCTCAACCGTTTTATCTTTTTGCTCAATTGATTTTCTACTTCAGCTTTATATTTTAGGAACATCTCTCCAGCTTCATCTTTATTCCTAAGTAAGTATACCTTGGTGTATCTAGAGTAGTCATCTATAAAAGTAATGTAGTACTTTTTCCCTCCTCTAGTCATTGTTTGTTTTAAGTCCCCAAGGTCACTGTGAATCAACCCAAGAAGCTCAGATTCTCTTTCTACAGATTTACAAGACTTTTTGGTTGACTTAGACTCTACACATACTTCACACTTTTTTTCGTTTTGGCAAGTAGAATATGTAAGCATACCAATTTCTTTCATTTTCTTAATATAAGGAAAACTCACATGACCAAGTCTACCATGCCATATATCAACAGAGTCAATCAAATAAGCATAAGAAGTAGATGCATTCTCATTAATAATCTCAGAAACATTCAAATCAAACAAACCCTGGTTGCGATAACCTTTCCCCACAAATGTGCCATTCTAGGTCAAAACAACCTTATCAGATTCAAAAACAACTTACACACCCACATTTCCTAGTAAGGCTACAGACACTAGATTATGCCTGATCTCAGGCACATAGAGCACATCATTAAGTGAGAGAGTCTTACCGGAGGTGAGTTTGAGAAGAACCTTTCCTTTTCCAATAATTGGTGAGGGCCTAGAGTCACCCATGAACACATGCTCTTCTCCTTCAGATATTGGAGTTAAAGAGGTGAAAGCAAATCGGTTTCCACAAATGTGCCTAGTAGCACCAGAGTCCACGACCCAGTCTTTTGCATTAGTCACTACATTGACTTCAGAGACAACCGCTGCAATAATGTCATCTTCAACAACCAGATTAGCACGGGCCTGATTCTGGCGTTTCCTGTCTTGACATTGGAAAGCATGGTGCCCAGGTTTTCCACAAACATAACAACTTCCTTTCTTTTTGATATTGGGAATGAAAGGCTTAAGCTTATTTTCAATCTTAGGGAAAGGCTTATTGTCATGCTTGTGTTGAGATTTGTAATCATGTTTGACAATAAAATTTTTACGCTTACCAGTTGGCTTGGAAGGCATACCTTCAACAATGTTGGCTTTAGATATCATCTCTTTCTCTTGGTCGGCTTTGTCTTGAAGACGGTTTGTTTCTTCAATTCGGATATGCACAACCACATCTTCAAGACTCATTTGTTTCTTTTTGTGCTTCATGTTGTTCTTGTAGTCCTTCCATGATTCAGGCAACTTTTCAATGAAACTTCCAGATAGAAATGCTTCAGGTAATTCAATGCCTTCAGTCTTCAAATCATTGACGACCTTGTGAAACTCATGAATTTGAAGGATAGAGGGGAGCGACTCAGATTCAATTTTGAGCTCCTGGCCGCCGGGCTCAATGGTCGAAAGCTTGAGGTTCTTCATCTTCTTGTGCGACCGTCATTCATTTTTGTCGAAGCAATGATCGGAGCTTTGAAGCTCTTTTAGCTGTGATTAGAGTCGTCAAAGTTCTTCAGGCCAGAACGGCGCCATCGGACCATGGAGGTCGATTTCGTGTCTAGGTTTTGGATTTGAACTCTGAGAGAGAGAGAGAGAGTGGTTGATCTGTAATTGGCTTTGTGGTACGGTTGGGTTTCGTAGCTAAAAGGGTAATGACAAGACCCACCCCGAATTCTGTTGGAAAATGGAGATGGATGATGCTTTGAATGAATGAGAACTTATTAGGTTGAGGCGTGTAGTCACTGCCCTTAAGAGTAGATCCGCCCCTCGAAGACTAAGTCTTGGTGTATCAGGTTCAGGCGCCCTACCCTCCAGGATACAACAACCTTGATCCTCGTATGTGTACACTCACAATACTTGGATTGGTAGAACAGCTTTGAAACTTTCTTTGGTGAAACAGAGAATAGAGAAAAGAGACTCACAAAGACATGATATTGAGATAGCTATGTTGTTTTTTTTTTTTCATGTGTAGATGAGCTAGTCAGGGAGGGTATAAATAGTAGTGCATGAGAGGAAATTAATCATGGAATAATTAAGCTTTGTAACTGACACTATTCAAACACCCCAACGCATGCAGACACAATATAGGACCAATTCATGCAATTAAGGAGAGTAACAGACCTGTTGAGTTTTGAATATGGATTTGAATTCCACTTGAACGGTCCAATTGAACATGAATGCATGATT
>BDJD01001150.1:160607-185871 GCA_002564525.1 Rosa multiflora | reverse complement strand
TCTAATGTTACAAGGAATACCAATCCGTGTAGGATTGGGAAATCTAGAACCTTCTCTCCTATTGCTACTCCTAGTTTGATAAGGCACACTAAATCGATATTCCTTCAACAGTAACCACTTTGATAATTTCTTGTGTGATGATTTCTTGATGTCTAGTGTGATGCCTGAAGGCCTACAAGGTAAAACATAGTTTGACCTGCAGAACCACAAAACAAATCATGAGTTCTTATAAATGAAGTGTATGCACAGGGAGGGTAGAGAGAGATCATGCAAAGTTTCACAAAGATTATATCTTTACCATACCATAGAGTGCTTCCGGGCATGGGAAGGTCTTTGTCTTTGACAGTTGTATGCAATGCTTGCAAAAGGCATTTTTCCAAAAGCATGTCCACATCCTTGGCAGAAAGAGGATGTTGATCCTCCCCAGTTGACTGATTAGCAGAATCATCATCTGTTAGCTTCAGATCACCTACATTTGCAGTTACTTCCTCAGCAATCTCATTCCTAACATCAATCGGTGCAACTGAAGCTGCACATCAGCAACGTCAACATGTTGCCCCATTTCCTTATCATCAATGCCATTCAGTTGATCATGTGATCCATCATTTGCACCATCATATGAATCAGAAATTTGAGCTGATGACAAGGTAGGATCCTCAAAAACAGCATCTTCTAAGAAACCTGCATTTGGCACATAAGGGCCCTCAACTGATTCCCTGAAGAAAAAAAATATATTCCACGACAATGTTAACCAACAGAAGTTTTCTATTTGTCAATTATATAATTCATATCTCTATGTCAATTCCCACAGATACTTGCCAAAGTAAGTCACCATAATAGTGAGCAATTTTTAAGGCTTTTCCACGCAATCCAGCTTTTAATGCTTCAGTGCAACTCATAGTAGTAGTTCCCACCTGTAAAGATATTGACCAGTAAGAAGATTATGACATAACTTTGGTTACATAAGTAGATGAACCAACGGTTGTCTCAAAACATAGAATATACTATTCGCACAGAAGCTTACAGCAATGGGAGCTGGATTTCCTGGAACTTTAACCGCCCATGCTTCCCCAGCTATGAATGATGGTAGACCTTCAGCAGGTATGGTGATACCAGGAACATCAAATCCGCCCCTCCAATAACATATCGAGAAACCTCGCCCCCTTTCAGCATGAAAGAAGGCAAGATATCAGGGACCTCCCAGAGGGCATAAACTGAAACGGAAAACAATCAACCAAACAAAGCTGTGAATAGCCTGCAGATATCATAGAAGAGCTTCTTCATATTTTCACTGACCCAAAGCAGGAAGTGAGATTAATGTCTGTTATATTGACCCAATATTTCTGTTCCTCTCAAATAGTCTTGAGACCCCTTTAAGGTCAAGCTAAGACCAACTTCATTCAAAATAACTAACTAGTTAAGTCACCACATACTAGAAAAAAGGAAAAAAAAAAAGACAAAATATGCAAGACATGCAAGAACAAATAAGGAGATGAGAACGGAAAACAAGGACATGATACCTGTGGAAAAATTTCTTTGCCAAACCCATCAATATCAAAAAACATAGGAAAGCCTCCCTCTATGCCATATACAAGGACTCAATTTTGATGCTTTGAAACCTTTATCTCCACCTAGAGATTAATTCCAGTAGTGAGTAATTAACATTATATGATGCCCAGTTCCAACCATTCCAAAATAAAAAATAAATCCTATCCCTGAACTTGTCCAACTTATTTCTTCTGTAATTTGGTGCAACCTGATTGAAATTGACACTGTAGGTGGAAAATGGTATAAGAATTATTCCAATGAGAAGCATACATAACGGAGAATCATACAGGATAAAGAAGTGTAGTAAAACCCAAATAACAGTGTGAACTCCGGTAATCTACATGTCTACCTTAAGTTGGCAGCAATCAAACTATACTATAACCAACTAATCGCAAGTTAAAGATCATCAAATTTTGTAACAGATGAATATAACACACATATACGGTTTCCTAGAATGAAACCCAGAATCAGAGTGAACCCATTAGCGGCTGGGTAAATGCAAAAAAGCAAGGCCATAACCAATGAAGCATAATGATTCAGAAGGAAAAAGTGGTAAGAGGTACCTTGAGAGGGAGTAAAGCATCGATATCGGCGTTGGAAGCTCTGGGAAATCTTTCCCTGACAGTCCTCCCTCCCTCCCTCCCTCAACTACTGCCCGACAATCACCATCATCACTCAAGCGACGACGGTGATTGTTGGGGGATTTAATCCGTTGCAAGATTGCAAGATTGACAAACAAAAAAAATGCATTAACCATGTTTCTGGTCACTAGGTCCTGCACCGTCAAGCCCGGGTCGTTTAAATCTTTTTGGATAAGGTTCTTCTTCCTCTTCCTGACTTGCACCAGTTGCAGTACTACTACATGCTGCATCTTCATCATAGTAGTGTTGAAGGCCTCGCTTGGTATTGCTCTGCTTCAATAATGTTTGCCAAAGCTCATCCACATCTTCCTCATATACCATACGGAGCCCACACTTCTTCACTTGCCCACAGTCCAATTTAAATGAGAATTCCAGCTGATAGTAGATATCCTGCCACGCATGATCCCGCATCAAGTAATCATTACGGTGCGGATAGAAGAACCAAATGTGATCCAACACAGCTTGACCCCACTTTTCCCCAAAAGTTAGCCAAACGTCACCCAAGGATTCTCCATTGGCTGTCAAGTAGCATCCAATGAACCCATGACCCGAAGGCGGGGGTGGATTGAGGGGTCCAAAAACGACACAGAAGGTGAACCCCATCCACTTGTTAGTAAACCAACCTGGATGCAGCTCTACAGTTATCAAGGACCCCACACTTTGGTGATTGTACCACTCTGGAATTTCATCTCCAGGAGCAACAAAGTTAAAACACCCCGTACATCCGGGAGAAGTCCAATGTTGAAACTTCAGGTAGCGTGTTAGCAATGAAAGTGCTGTACTCTTACAGCTTTCATTCTCCACCATTTTCAAACAGTTAACCCCCATCAATTTTCCTATTTGATTGGACAATGTGTCTAATGAAATGCAGTTGCTGACGTTTACCCATGAACGAGTTGGAAGCTCTGGCAATGTCTGAAGCTTGCGGCACCAATTCAAGTGAATAAATTCAAGTCTAGAGAGTTGGCCGATACTCTCAGGCAGTCTAACAAATTGATTTTTGCTCAAATCTAAATCTCTTAACAAGGACAAGCATCCAAAATCACTGGGGATTTCAGAAAGATTGCAGTCACTTAGATTCAATTTGGTTAATGAATGCAAACCAGACAAACTAGCCAACGACAATCCTGCTGGAACGTGACTTCTTTTTCGAAATAACTGAAAAGGGTTGAACATCATATTCCATGATTTAGGTGACTGCCCTTTACATCCACCAAGACATAATTTTTTGAGGTTTTTCAAAAGACCAATAAAGGAGGGCACTTCTCTTATGCCACTTCCACTCACATCAAGCTTCTCCAAACAGGCAACAAGACCCAACTCATCTGGCAATTTATCCAGCTTTGAGCAACCAGAAAGATTGAGATATTTAAGAGATTTTAAGCCACCTACACTGCTTGGAAGACACACAAGATGTTTGCAATCTCTCAAGGACATAGAAACAAGTCCTTCAAGCATCCCACTAGAGCAAGGAAGTTCTCGTATAGAAGTTCCACTTGCATCAAAATCGACCAAACTTTCTAAATAACCCATGTCATTTGGTAGTTTTTTAAGCTTTGAGCAACCAGAAAGAATAAGAACTTTGAGAGATTTTAAGCCACATAAATTGCTTGCAAAATGCACAAGATTCTTGCAATCTTTTAAGTTCAGTATCGTAAGTTTTTCAAGCACTTCAACTCCTGGGTCAACCTCACATAATCTTGTACAACCTTCTAGAAACAGAAGCTCAAGATGTGGCATACCTTTAAAGTTTGGGGTGTTGACAAGATTCAAAGAGTTGCAGAGTTTAAGGGTTTTCAAATTGTATAAAGGCTGTCAAGTAAAAGCATAAGAAAATTAGCTTTTTATTCAACAATTTCTTCTTTAAGTAATCAAATATTATGTAAGTACTTGATACCTCAACTTCCAACGGAAAATGTTCAATGCAACTATGGCACATGTTAAGTTCTAGTAGCTTCTCAGGGTTGAAATCCGCTGGGAGAGATTTCAAGGGATACCCAGTCCATTTAAGAATTCGTAAACTATTAGGAAGATAATCAAGCCCATTCAATAGGTTCCCATTCTCAATGACAAGGTATCTCAATCTATTCATCATTGAAAAGGATTTAGCATTCACGTCCACCTTTACTCCAGACTCAGTTGAGTCCAGAACAATGACTTCTATTGCTTCTGTTCCCTATTAAAAACCACCAATAAAAAATATTAGGACTAAGAAATTGAGAATATTAGACTAACTTGTCATTAGCAAAAGGTAACTAAAATTGTTCTTGTACTAAATCTCTTACAGTATTTTTTGTCAAGACATGTTTGATGTCTTCAGGAAGCAATAACCTACTGCGCCTGCCTGGCTCATTAGGAGATTCCCGACGGACAATTTCCCGACCCATTTCTTGGATCAAATCGTGCATCCATAGTCTTCCATGTGAAACAGTCAAGAGAGATCTTTCGGTAAGAACTTTTATTCCAATAATTGCAGAAACATCGCAACTGATCAGTATTTCTGTTACTCGATCTTTTTTCTTTCCACAAAAGAAGCATGCAATGTCTAGGAATATTCTCTTCTCTTCATCATCTAGACCATCATAACTTGTTTTGAGTATGTCAAAAATTTCCAAGTTACAAACTTTTCCTTGTTTTCTCAATGTACTTTTCCATTCACTTCGATCTCTTCTATGCAAAAAAGAACCCAGTACTTCAAGAGCTAAAGGGAGACCTTTGGCATAATATATAACAGATTTAGACAAATCAAGAAAATCTTCTTCAGGGTAACCTCTTTTGAATGCTTTCAGGCTGAAAAGCTGAAGAGAATCCTCATTATTAAATTCCTTGACCTTCAATCTTCTCTCTACTCCATGTTCGATCAACAAACGCTCATTTCTAGTTGTGATGAGAACTCTACTCCCTGAACCAAACCACTCTTCACTTCCTGCCAAATATTTCAAATGGCTTGAATGGTTCACATCATCAAGAATGAGAAGAACCTTTTTATGACCTAACAACCTCCTTATTATGGCGGCTCCTTCGTGAAGGTCTGATATGTCAGCCTTTTTTGTCCAAATCCCAGAGAAAAGTTGCTTTTGTAGATTTAGTAGACCACTTCTTTCAACGGAGTCTCTAACATCAGTAAGAAGGAAGCTAACTTCAAATTCACGAGAGATTCTCTCATACACCGCTCTAACCATAGTTGTCTTACCAATCCCGCCCATTCCCCATATCCCAATGAAGCGGACGTCATCCACCCCTGCAGCTAAAAGCAAATTGAGTGGCTGCAATCTTGAGTAAATTCCAACTAGATTTTCTGCATAACTGAATGATGTAGGTTGCAGTTTTGTCCATATTACTTCAACAATATCTCTAATGAGTTTTGATTCATACCTACAACACAGAATAGACTAAATCATCAGGTTATTGATATGAAGATTTAGTTTATGAAAATGTCTCTGCATTGGACTCAATTTCTTTTATATTATTGTAATGACATTTAAAAAGCCTCATAAGCTTAATTGATTATCTGCCTATATTATTTGCGATAACCTAATGAAGAGCGCAAAAATTAACTATATGTATATTCAAGCAATGTAAAGAGACAAAAAGAAAAGAGTATATGCATACCATTCCTTTGAATTCCACCCAGAGAAACTTGCCACTTCAGTTAAAGCATATCTCCACCTTCGCACTTTTTCTTTGTCATACCTAAACCTTTCTTCATGATTAGCAAAGGCTTCTCCAAAACTCCCTGTTTGCTTTCGTACATCAGAGGGATCAACGTCATAGAATATTGGCAGCACTGTTTCTCTTGCTTTCATGCATTCAATAATTCTTACAAGTTCATCCAAGCACCACGTTGATGATGCATAATTTTGTGAGAGAACAATGAGGGCAAATCTTGATTCTTCAATTGCAGCAAAAACTGCCAGAGAAATAGCTTCCCCTTTGTGAAGTTCAGGATCATCCCTGAAAGTTGTGATTCCTTGATGATCCAATGCAGTGTATAAATGGTCTGTAAAAGCCTTTCGAGTATCCTTGCCTCTAAAACTCAAAAAGACATCATATTTCCACCGAGGAGGTGAAGAGCTCTCTGTGCTCATTTCCAATTGAACCTACTGTCCTGTTGCATAGAAAACAGAAATAATGATGGATGTCTTTGTAAATCCACTATATATGAACATTCATTCTAATAAACGAATTGAGTATGAAGCGACAAACATTAGTTGCTTTGCTTTTTGGTGGGAAACTAATTTGATCACAAGTAATTTTGAATAGAAATTCATAAACAATTGGCATTAAAGCCTCTTTTACAACAAATCATCAGAAAGAGCTGCAGAAATACTAGGAAAAAAAAAACGCCAAATGCTATACTGAAAGGAATAGTAGATATATAGTAGATAATAGCAAAACAACGTAAATAAGGAGAAATTAATGGAGCTTTTAACCTGAGTTTGGGATCAATTTGAAGTTGCGGTTCAGTGTTCAAACATGGGAATCACATAGCAGCAGTACTTGAACAGAAAATATAACAAGATTGAGAAGCAAGCAAGGGCGAGACAGAGATCAAAAAGTGTAGATTTAGTGAGATTAGAGAGACTAGCTGAAATGTGAGGATAGATCTAGATCGTGAAGACTTTAGCAGGAGGAGGCTCCGGTCTTCAGAGTTCAGACTTTACTAGTTAGTCAATGCAATCAAGTCAGCTGGGCCCACCGCGTTTGTATTGTTGTTGCAAGCAGGTTCGAACCCATGTCAAATGAAAGCCTCCCTCTATGCCATATACAAGGAGTCGATTTTGATACTTTGAAACCTTTATCTCCACCTAGAGATTAATTTGATACAAAATATACAGTAGTGAGTAACTAACATTACATGATGCCCAGTTCCAACCATTCCAAAATAAATAAATCCTATACCAAAACTTGCCCAACTTATTTCGTCTGTATTTTGGTGCAACCTGATTGAAATTAACACTATGTAGGTGGAAAATGGTACAGGAATTATTCCAATGACAAGCATACATAACAGAGAATCATACAGAATAAAGAAGTGTGGTAAAACCCAAATAACAGTGTAAACTCCGGTAATCTACATGTCTACCCTAAGTTGGCAATCAAACTAAACTAAAACCAACTAATCGCAAGTTAAAAATCATGAAATTTTGCAAGAGATGAATACAACATATATACGGTTTCCTGGAATGAAACCCAGAATCAGAGTGAAACCATTCGCAGCTGGAGAAATGCAAAAAAAGCAAGGCCATAACCATTAAAGCATAATGATTCAGAAGGAAAAAGTGGTAAGAGGTACCTTGGGGGGAGTAAAGCATCGATATCGGCGTCGAAAGCTCTGGGAAATCTTTCCTTGACGGTCCTCTTGAGCTTCTTCCTGACAGTCTCTGGTGCGACCGAGCTTCCACTCCCTTCTTGAACGCCTCGCTCGCGAGCTCCCCGCCGTCGTCCTCTCCGTCAACTACCGCCTCGCGCCGGAGAATCGGTATCCGTGCAGTGTTTCGACGTCCTCAAGTTCATCAACGACAGTCAAAGCAGCTTGTTCGAGGGCGTGAATCTCGGGCAGTGTTTTCTGGCAGGGGACAGCGCCGGCGGGAACATAGCGCACCACGTGGCGATCAGAGCGAGCGGGCACGAGTTTCGGGATCTGAAAGTGGTCGGAATGTTGGCGATTCAGCCGTTTTTCGGCGGAGAGGAGCGGACGGAATAGGAAGACGAGACTGAAGAGTGTGCCGCCGGTGAACATAGAGCTGACGGACTGGATGTGGAAAACGTTTTTGCCGGAGGGGTCGGATCGGGACCACCCAGTGGTGAATGTGTTCGGGCCGAACGCGGTGGATATTTCGGGGGTGGATTTTCCGGCGACGATTGTGTTAGTTGGGGGATTTGATCCGTTGCAGGATTGGCAGAAGAGGTACTACGAGGGATCGAAGGAACGCGGGAAACACGCGGAGCTGGTAGTGTTTCCAAAAAGAAAAAAGATAAGAAAAAAGCATTAACCATGTTTCTGGTCACTAGGTCCTGCACCGTCTGGCTCGAGTCGTTTAAATCTTTTTGGATGAGGTTCTTCTTCTTCTTCTTCTTCTTCCAGACTTGCACGAGTTGAAGTACTAGATGTTGCATCATCATCAAAAGTTGAAGGCCTCGCTTGGGATTGCTCTGCTTCAATAATCATCTTCCTTATATATCATACGGACCCCACACTTCTTCACTCACCCGCAGTCCAATAAAAAAAGGAATTCAAGCTGAAAGTAGATATCCTGCCACTCGCATTTTCTAGAGAATCCATCACGGGGCACATAGAAGAACCAGATGTGATCCAACACAAGTTGACCACACTTTTCCCCAAGAGCTAGAGGAACGTGACCCATGGATTCTCCATTGGCTCTCAAGTAGCATCCAACGAACCTAAAACCCGAGCCTTGGGATGGTTTGAGGGGTCCAAAAACGACACAGATGGTGAATCCCATCCACTTGTTAGTAAACCAACCTGGATACAGCTCTACAGTTATCAAGGACCCCACACTTTGGTGACTGTACCACTCTATTATCACGGTTAGAATGAAAATTCAGGTTATCAAGGACCCCACACTTTGGTGACTGTACCACTCTATTATCACGGTTAGAATGAAAATTCAGGTAGCGTGTTAGCAATGAAAGTGCTGTACTCTTACAGCTTTCACTCTCCACCATTTTCAAACAGTTAACCCCCATCAATTTTCCTATTTGATTGGACAATGTGTCTAATGAAATGCAGTTCTTGATGTTTACCCATGAACGAGTTGGAAGCTTTGGCAATTTCTGAAGCTTGCGGCACCAATTCAAGTGAATAAATTCAAGTCTAGAGAGTTGGCCAATGCTCTCAGGTAGTCTAACAAATTGATTTTTGCTCAAATCTAAATCTCTTAGCAAGGACAAGCATCCAAAATCACTGGGGATTTCAGAAAGATTGCAGTCACTTAGATCCAGTTTGGTTAATCAATGCATACCAGACAATCCTGCTGGAATGTGACTTCTTTCTCGAAATAACTGAAAAGGGTTGAACGACGTCATATTCCATGATTTAGGTGACTGCCCTTTACATCCACCAAGAGATAATTCTTCGAGGTTCTTCAAAAGACCAATAAAGGAGGGCACTTCTCTTAAGCCACTTCCACTCACATCAAGCTTCTCCAAACAGGCAACAAGACCCAACTCATCTGGCAATTTATCAAGCTTTGAGCAACCAGAAAGATTGAGATATTTAAGAGATTTTAAGCCACCTACACTGCTTGGAAGACACACATGATGTTTGCAATCTCTCAAGGACATAGAAACAAGTCCTTCAAGCATCCCAATAGAGCAAGTTAGTTCTCGTATAGAAGTTCCACTTGCATCAACTTTGACCAAACTTTCTAAATGACCCATGTCATTTGGTAGTTTTTTAAGCTTTGAGCAACCAGAAAGATTAAGAACTTAGAGAGATTTTAAGCCACGTACACTGCTTGCAAAATGCACGAGATTCTTGCAATCTTTTAAGTTCAGTATCGTAAGTTTTTCAAGCTCTTCAACTCCTGGGTCAACCTCACATAATCTTGTACAACTTCCTAGAAACAGAAGCTCAAGATGTGGCGTACCTCGAAAGTTTGGGGTATTGACAAGATTCAAAGAGTTGCCGAGTTTAAGGGTTTTCAAATTGTATAAAGGCTGTCAAGTAAAAGCATAAGAAAATTAGCTTTATATTCAACAATTTCTTCATTAAGTAATCAAATATTATGCAAGTACTTGATACCTCTATTTCCAACGGAAAAAGTTCAATGCAACTATGGCACATGTTAAGTTCTTGTAGCTTCTCAGGGTTGAAATCCGCTGGGAGAGATTTCAAGGGATACCCAGTCCATTTAAGAATTCGTAAACTATTAGGAAGATAATCAAGCCCATTCAATAGGTTCCCATTCTCAATGACAAGGTATCTCAATCTATTCATCATTGAAAAGGATTTAGCACTCACGTCCACCTTTACTCCAGACACAGTGGAGTCCAGAACAATGACATCTATTGCTTCTGTTCCCTATTAAAAACCACCAATAAAAAATATTAGGCTAAGAAATTGAGAATATTAGACTAACTTGTCATTAGGAAATGGTAACTAAAATTGTTCTTGTACTAAATCTCTTACAGTATTTTTGGTCAAGACATGTTTGATGTCTTCAGGAAGCAATAACCTACTGCGCCTGCCTGGCTCATTTGGAGATTCCCGACCGACAATTTCCATGTTTTTGTGAGGCAATTATGAAGATTTTGCCATGTTTTTGCCCAATTTCTGCCATTTTCTTCCCCAATTCACCTTGTTTTGCCTTGATTTTGCCCAATTTCTGCCATTTTCACATACCTTGCCTACACCAAATCAGTGTAAACTTGAAAACCCAAAACCCAGTCTAGGCAACTGCCTAATCTGGGCTCTATGTGAATCCGCCCCTGCGACCCATTTCTTGGATCAAATCATGCATCCGTAGTCTTCCATGTGAAACAGTCAAGAGAGATCTTTAGGTAAGAGCTTTTATTCCAATAATTGCAGAGACATCGCAACTGATCAACATTTCTGTTACTCGATCTTTTTTCTTTCCGCAAAAGAAGCATGAAATGTCTAGGAATATTCTCTTCTCTTCATCATCTAGACCATCATAACCTGTTTTAAGTATGTCAAAAATTTCCAAGTTACACACTCTTCCTAGTTTTCTTAATGCACTGTTCCATTCACTTAGATCTCTTCCATGCAAAAAAGAACCCAGTACTTCAAGAGCTAAAGGAAGACCTTTGGCATAATTTATAACAGATTTAGACAAACCAAGAAACTGTTCTTCAAGGTAATCTTTTTTGAATGCTTTCTAGCTGAAAAGCTGAAGAGAATCATCATTATTAAATTCCTCGACCTTCAATCTTCTCTCCACTCCATGTTCGATCAACAAATGCTCATTTCTAGTTGTGATGAGAACTCTACTCCCTGAACCAAACCACTCTTGGTTTCCTGCCAAATATTTCAAATGGCTAGAGCGGTTCACATCATCGAGAATGAGAACTCTTTTGTGGCCTAACAACCTCCTTATTATGGTGGCTCCTTCATGAATGTCTGATATGTCAGCCTTTTTTGTCCAAATTCCAGAGAGAAGTTGCTTTTGTAGTTTAAGTAGACCACTTTTTTCAACGGAGCTTCTAACATCGGTAAGAAGGAAACTAAATTCAAATTCACAAGAGATTCTCTCATACACCACTCTTACCATAGTTGTCTTACCAATCCTGCCCACTCCCATATCCCAGTGAAACGGACGTCATCCACCCCTACACCTAAAAGCAAATTCAGTGGCTGCAATCTTGAGTAAATTCCAACTAGATTTTCTGCAAAACTGAATGATGTAGGTTGCAGTTTTTTTCCATATTACTTCAACAATATCTCTAATGAGCTTTGATTCATACCTACAATACAGAATAGACCAAACTCATCAGTTTATTGATATGAAGATTTAGTTTATGAAAATGTATCTGCATTGGACTCGATTTCTTTTATATTTTTGTAGTGACATTTAAAAAGCATCAGAAGCTCAATTGATCATCTGCCTATGTTACTTCTGAATAACATAATGAAGAGTGCAAAAATTAATTATTTCAAAATTAATGTGATGGAAAGAGACAGAAAAGAAAAAGAGTATTTGTATACCATTCCTTTGAATTCCACCCGGAGAAAGTTGCCACTTCAGTTAAAGCATATCTCCAGCTTTGCACTTTCTCTTTGTCATCCCTAAACCTTTCTTCATGATTAGCAAAGGCTTCTCCAAAACTCCCTGTTTGCTTTCGTACATCAGAGGGATCAACATCATAGAAAATTGGCAGCACCGTTTCTCTTGCTTTCATGCATTCAAGAATTCTTACAAGTTCATCCAAGCACCATGTTGACGATGCATAATTTTGTGAGAGAACAATGAGAGCAAATCTTGATTCTTCAATTGCAGCAAAACGTGCCGGAGAAATAGCTTCCCCTTTGTGAAGTTCAGGATCATCCCTGAAAGCTGTGATTCCATGATGATACAATGCAGTGTATAGATGGTCTGTAAAAGTCTTTCGAGTATCCTCGGCTCCTCGCCTCTAAAACTCAAAGACATCATATTTCCACCAAGGAGGTGAAGAACTCTCTGTGCTCATTTCCAATTGAACCTACTGTCCTGTTGCATAGAAAATAGAAATAATGATGGATTTCTTTGTAAATCCACTATATATGAACATTCATACGAATCGAATATGAAGTGACAAACATTAGTTGCTTTGCTTTTTGGTCGGAAATTAATTTGATCACAAGTAACTTTGAATAGAAATTCATAAACAAATTAATTTGATCACAAGTAATTTGGCATTAAAGCCTCTTTTACAACAAATCATCAGCAGATCTGCTGAAATACTAGGGGGGGAAAAACACCAAATATTATACTGGAAGGAATAGTAGATATATAGCAAAACAACGTAAATAAGGAGAAATTAATGGAGCTTTAACCTGAGTTTGGGGTCAATTGGAAGTTGAGGTTCGGTCGTCACTCTTCAAATATGGGAATCACGTAGCCGCAGTACTTGAACAGAAAATATAACAAGATGGAGAAGCAAGCGAGGGCGAGACTGAGATCGACAAGTGTAGATTTAGTGAGATTAGAGAGAGACTAGCAGAAAGAGATGGGTGAGGATGGATCTAGATCGTGAAAGACTTTAGCAGGAGGCCACTCCGGTCTTCAGACTTTACCAGTCAATCAATGCGATCCAAGTCAGCTGGAGCCCACGGCATTTGTTTTGTTGTTGCTACTTGCAAGCAGGCTCGAACCCATGTCAATCGCTCACGTTACCTTTTGACAAAAGGACGATAAAACAACTAGTGGGGTTCCCTCGCTCTTCATGTTCTTTCCAAGAGCCATTACTGTTGAGAATGTGAAATCGTTGCACGCATTAGAAAAATAAAACCTTGCAAAAGAGTTTGGGTTTTTCCGTTTATTGCCCATTGATTTATGCTCATTCTATATATCATGAAAATAAAGCGGGTAAGTCCACAAGCGAATGGGCACTGCCCATCAGCTATGGCAGCAGTAGTGGGGGTGCGAAGGCCCAACCAGATAAACTGCTACTATGTTTGGAAGAGGCAACATCATTAAAACTTTAAAGCTCAACTGAGAACTAGCCTAAGCAGCCAGTCTGGAGTATGGGTGATTCCAAACTGGATGAGCTAGGAAAGGTTCAGCAGATTTTCTCCATTCTCTAATCTTTTTCTTCTTTCATAACTAATGATCATCCTTCAATTGATTTTTATTTTTATTCTATGACTTGCATATACAATTATTTGTTCTCCTTGCCTCCTATTCATCATCCTTCTGCTCCAATCCTGTTCTTATCATTCACACATTTTCTCCTCAAACCTCATTTAGAAACAAAAATAACAACATTACCGGACAAAACATAAACTACAATATTCTCCTCTCTCAATACTTCCGTAGACAACTACCAAATGTTGCATCAAGTATTCCATGGTACCCTCCATTCTCTTCATTTTCCCAATCCCACCAGTTGAGAAATCAAGTCCAACAAAAGATATTAAGCCCTCTCTATACACATCTATGGGATGTATCAAGCACATGCACTTCACTCCTCCACTCTAATCAATGATGCCAATCTCTCCAATTCAAACCATGACCTTGTTAATTATTACCTGAAAGAAAAAAAGAACTTGAGCGCAATTTCTTGTGTTAGATTCATAGTTTCTCCTAAAACAATAAAAGAACGAACCAAAACTATGATGAAATAATAGACTGAAGTCACTAACCACAAATCCCATAGACAACTACGCAAGAGCGCATCAGGTATTTTTGCCAGTCCACAGATGCCAGTAAAACAATAAAGACAAGGGGAAAGAGAGGTTCCAATACTTTTTATTTTTTGGACAATGCAAATCCAATAATTTTAAGGAAGCCACTAATAACATTTTTGTTTCGTATTAAGGAAAGAAAAGGAGATGAGTGAAAAAGGGGTGGGGGAGAGGATGAGAGTACATAAAATTAAAAAAACAAAAAACCATTCGAACTTTGTTCTTATTAATAAAAAAGTCGTGTCTCCCTTGTTCTTCCTCTTCAAAAATCATAAACATAAACCAAAAAGGTTCTTACAATTGATAAGCAACAATTTCTCCACATGCCAAAGAAAATTTTTTCCCAACTTGCCTCTCATTCATTACCATCAAGAAGAATGAAGTATACTAACCATTCTCCACCTCTCATCTGCTGGTTTTGTCAAGAACCTCAATTTATCTCTTTGGGATCCCCTATTGTTCAATCAAGTGTGTTACCAGATTCTCAATCACTCCACCTTGAACCAGAACCTCCTGCCCCTTCTTACCTAAAGGAAAAACACAAGTGTATCATCAGTAATTCTCGAAAGGAATCCTCATAATGTGACAATAAATATTATCCCCAGACAATCAAATCGACTAGACAGCATTTGGAGTATGGGAGAAAGGTTGTTATATGTGTATATATACAAGTACATATGTAAACCATAATTCAATATTAAAAAATAATAATAAGTAAATAAAATTTAAAAAAAATATACAAACAATCACTTCTATGTCTCATGAAAAAATATATAAATAAAGGCATAATCTACACTAAAATTTTCACAAATGTTAACCGGTCTAATACAATACTGCAGTCCACATAATGAGTCAAGAGAGAAAAGATACTCAAAAAACTAATTCAGTGTGAATATTTGTGCCACACACCTGGTAGTTCTGCCACCGTTGTACTGCAAGCAAACTTCTTTTGCAGCTCTGATGCCAAAGCTTCAGGATCCACTAAAAATATTTCCAGTCCTGATAACTTGGTCATTTTCTTATTACCTTGCCGCCTTTCTGTCATTATCTGGACTGTTTTCAGACCACCTTTACGAACAACCGAATCATTTCCCCTTGTCACAATGTGATGGGCTTGCATCCGGTTCACAAATGCTGCTCCTATGTTTCTTTTATGGATTTCTGTAGGGTATGTTGAACCTTTCTTTATGGCCCCCTTGAACAGTGCATCACACAATATTGCATCCAAAATCACAATGGATTTATCGGTCGGCTTAACCAAGTTTTCCTTTTCAACATATTTAAACACAATGTCAGTGGCATCCGAAGCACTGTAATGCTCACCTGTGCACCTACAGAAGCATCTACTGGGTTTGCATGTACACTTGGTTTATAGATCTCAGCCACTTCAAGGATTTTGACCGACCGACTTTCACTGACAGCAGGAACACCAGTTTGAACAGCTTCTTCAACTTGTCGTTTCTCTGGCTTGAAAGATGAGTAATCTGGATGGCTGCGGTTAACAGAAAGTAATACAGACTCCTTATATTTATCTTCCTTCACTCTAATCTGCAGAGATGTTTGGGTGCCAACATTAAGAAAACCAACAGTGAAGACAATATGGATTTAAATCACAGGAAGCTTACTTCAACCAGTCTCTGTCACTCTCTACTCTGGCTATAAACCTCAGCCCCTTTTAGAATGTATCAGAGAGTTAAACTGAGATATGAAAGAGTCTCTACAGTTGTCACAAGTTACTACTACCAAATACACTAAACTCAAGAAAGTTTACACGGTGGTCTTCTATTGTATAGATCATTATTAAAAAGATTCGGAAGTCTTAACAAGTTGCCACTACCAAATACACTAAACAGAAGAAAGTTTAAACAGTAGTTGTGCATGAATCATTATTAAACTAAACTGACAAAGTTTGCACATGTCTAAAAGTTTAAACAACCCAAGTATATACTATGACTATCAAATACAATGAAGAATCACTAAAAAGAAAAAATACTGCTGAATAATAAGGTAAAGGTTATTGACTATACAACCGGTTATTTGTAACAAAAGATTCTATAGTTTTTTAACTCGTATGTATTAACTTCAGAAAGCTCATACAAACTTGGCATAAAATACTTTTACAAACATATACAAAGGGAGAATTTGAGTGGAGGTTAAACCAATAATGCCTTTCCTGATGCTCAAAATCATTTGAACAATTTTGTGTATACATCTCAAATACTATAACCCAATTCTTCATGAAGCCTTAATATAATAAAGATTTATACTATAACTTGATCAGTAATTGGTTGAAATATAAAAGAAAAATGAAATTTTCAAATATTGTCAAGAATACAGAGCAACAAAACCATACATTAATACATAAAGGTGCTGATGGCTGACAACACCATAAGGATGTGCGGAATTTGTTCAGAATCAAAACTACAAAAATACCAATATAGATAACCCTCAAAATGACTAGGTTAAAACTGAAAAAGTGGTCACTTATGAGAAAGAGGAAAATGAAAGCATAACGCAACAATCCTGTAGAACATTTAGCTTGCAACCACTTTGATAATTTCTTGTATGATGATTTCTTGATGTCTAGTGTGATGCCTGAAGGCCTACAAGGTAAAACATAGTTTTATGTTTGACCTGCAGAACCACAAAACAAATCACGAGTTCTTATAAATGAAGTATATGCACAAAGAGGGTAGAGAGAGATCATGCAAAGCTTCACAAAGATTATATCTTTACCATACCATAGAGTGCTTCCAGGCATGGGAAGGTCTTTGTCTTTGACAGTTGTATGCAATGCTTGCAAAAGGCATTTTTCCAAAAGCATGTCCACATCCTCAGCAGAAAGAGGATGTTTATCCACCCCAGTCGACTGATCAGCAGAATCATCATCTGTTAGCTTCAGATCACCTACATTTGCAGTTACTTCCTCAGCAATCTCATTCCTAACATCAATCGGTGCAACCGAAGCAGAACTTGGTTCAGAATGCACATCCATCAGCAACATCAACATGTTTCCCCATTTCTTTATCATCAATGCCATTCAGTTGATCATTTGATCCATCATTTGCACCATCATATGAATCAGAAATCTGAGCTGATGACAAGGTAGGATCCTCAAAAACAGCATCTTCTCAGAAACCTGCATTTGGCACATAAGGGCCCTCAACTGATTCCCTGAAAAAAAAATATTCCACAACAATGTTAACCAACAGAAGTTTTTTCTGTGTTGATCATATGATTCATATCTCTATGTCAATTCCCACAGATACTTACCAAAGTAAGTCACCATAATAGTGAGCAATTTTTAAGGCTTTTCCACGCAACCCAGCTTTTAATGCTTCTGTGCAGCTCATAGTAGTAGTTCCCACCTGTAAAGATATTGACCAGTAAGAAGATTATGACCAATCTTTAGTTACATAAATAGATGAACCAACGGTTGTCTCAAAACATAGCATATACCATTCGCACAGAAGCTTACAGCAATGGGAGCTGGATTTCCTGGAACTTTAACCGCCCATCCTATAAATGATGGTAGACCTTCAGCAGCTATGCTGATACCAGGAAACATCAAATCCGCCCCTCCAATAACATATCGAGAAACCTCGCCCCCTTTCAGCATGAAAGAAGGCAATATATCAGGGACCTTCCAGAGGGCATAAACTGAAACAGAAAACAATCAACCAAACAAAGCTGTAAATAACTTGCAGATATGCTAGCAGGGCTTTTTCATATTTTCATTGCCCAAAGCAGGAAGTGAGATTAATGCCTATGTTATGTTGACCCAATATTTCTATTCCTCTCAAATAGTCTTGAGACCCATTTAAGGTCAAGCTAAGACCAACGTCATTCAAAATAACTAATTAGTCAAGTGTGGCAGACCACATACTACAAAAAAGGGAAAGAAAGGAAAAAAATATGCAAGATATGCAAGAAGAAATAAGGACAAGAGAACGGAAAACAAGGACATGATACCTGTGGGAAATATTTCTCTGCCACGCCAGTCAATATCAAAAAACATAGGAAAGCCTCCCTCTATGCCATATACAAGGACTCGATTTTGATACTTTGAAACCTTTATCTCCACCTAGAGATTAATTCGATACAAAATATACAGTAGTCAGTAACTAACATTATCATAGTAGTGTTGACAGCCTAGCTTGGTATTGCCAGTACTACTAGATGCTGCATCATCATCATCATAGTAGTGTTGAAGGGCTTGCTTGGTACTGCTCTGCTTCAATAATGTTTCCCAAAGCTCCTCAACATCCCCCTCATATATCATACGGACCCCGCATTTCTTCACTTGCACAATTTCATCACTGAATTTTTCCACCTGATACATGGATTTAAATGAGAATACAAGCTCATAGTAGATATCCTGCCACACTTGTTTACAGCATTCATCACGGTGCACATAGAAGAACCAAATGTGATCCGAAACAGGTTGACCCCACTTTCCCCCAAACAATATACCAAAAGGCCCCAAGAATTGTCCGTTGAGGCGTTGACCCTCAGTGAGCAACTAACGGACCACTCGGCCAAAGGCGGGAGTGGTTTCAGGAGTCCAAAATCGACACAAAGGCGAATCCCGTAAACTTGTTACTAAACCAACCTGGATGCAGCAGTACAGTTATCAAAGACCCCACTCTTTGGAAATTGTCCCACTCTGGAATTTCATTTCCAGGAGCAACAAAGTGAAATCTAGCTTTTTCAGGATGTACAAAAGAACCACATTGTTGAAACTTCAGGTAGCGTGTTAGCAATGAAAGTGCTATACTCTTACATCTTTCATTCTTCACCGGTTCGAAACAGTTAACACATGTTGCTTCTAGCACCGCATTGCTTTGTCCTATTGGATTGGACAATGTATCTAATGAAGAGCACTTATGCCACTTCCACTCGCATCAAGCTTCTCCAAACAGGCAACAAGACCCAACTCATCTGGCAATTTATCAAGCTTTGAGCAACCAGAAAGATTGAGATCTTTGAGAGATTTTAAGCCACTTACACTGCTTGGAAGACACACAAGATGTTTGCAATCTCTCAAGGACATAGAAACAAGTCCTTCAAGCATGCCAATAGAGCTAGGTAGTTCTCGTATAGAAGTCCCACTCGCATCAAACTCTTCCAAACACGCTACATGTCCTCTGGCAATTTGTCAAGCTTTGAGCAACCAGAAATACTAACAACTTCGAGAGATTTTAAGCCACCTACACTAATTGGAAGACACACGAGATCTTTGCAATCTTCCATTTTGAGCAGAGGAAGTATTTCAAGCATTCCAATAGAGAAAGGTAATTTTCTTATGCCAGTGCCATTCACATTAAGCTCCTCCAAACTTTCTAAATGACCCACGTCATCCGGTAGTTTTTTAAGCTTTGAGCAACCAGAAAGATTAAGAACCTTGAGAGATTTTAAGCCACATACACTGCTTGCAAAATGCACGAGATTCTTGCAATCTTTTAAGTTCAGCATCGTAAGTCTTTCAAGCACTTCAACTCCTGGGTCAACCTCATACAATCTTGTACAACCATCAAGAAACAGAAGATCAAGATACGGCATACCTTGAAAGTTTGGGGTGTTGACAAGATTCAAAGAGTTGCTGAGTTTAATGGTTTTCAACTGGTATAAATACTGTCAAGTAAAAGCATAAGAAAATTAGCTTTTTATATTCAACAATTTCTTCTGTAAGTAATGAAATAATATGCAACTTAGTACTTGATACCTTTATTCCCAACGGAAAATGTTCAATGCAACTATGGCACATGTTCAGTTCTAGTAGCTTCTCAGGGTTAAAATGTGATGGGAGAGATTTCAGGGGATATCCTGTCCATTCAAGAATTCATAAACTATTAGGGAGACATTCAAGCCCATTTGATAGGTTCCCATTCTTAATGATAAGGTATCTCAATCTGTTCATCATCGAAAAGGATTTAGCATTCACGTCCACCTTTACTCTAGGCTCACTTGAGTCGAGAACAATGCCTTCTATTGCTTCAGTTCCCTATTAAACATCACCAATATAAAATATTAGGGCTAAGAAATTAAGAATATTAGACTACCCTTTCATTAGCAAATATAACTAAAGTTGTCTTATACTAAATCTCTTACAGTATTTTGTCAAGACGTGTTTGACGTCTTCAGGAAGCCATAACCTACTACGCCTGCCAGGCTCGTTAGAAGATTCCCAGCGGACAATTTCCCGACCCATTTCTTGGAGCAAATCGTGCATTCGTAGTCTTCCATATGAAACAGTCAGGAGAGATTTTCTGCTAAGAACTTGTATTCCAATAATCGCAGCAAAATCACAACGGTTCAATACTTCTGATACTTGATTTACTCGATCTTTTTTCTCTCCGCAAAAGAAACATGCAATGTCTAGGAATATTTTCTTCTCTTCAACATCTAGACCATCATAGCTAGTTTTAAGTATGTCAAAAATTTCCAAGTTACATACTCTTCCTAGATTTCTCAATGCACTTTTCCATTCACTTAGATCTCTTCCGTACAAAAAAGAGCCCAGTACTGCAAGAGCTAAAGGGAGACCTTTGGCATAATTTACAATAGATTTAGACAACTCAAGAAAATCTTCTGGAGGGTAACCTCTTTCGAATGCTTTCCAGCTGAAAAGCTGAAGAGAATCCTCATCATTGAATTCCTCGACCTTCAATCTTCTCTCCACTCCACTTTCAATCAACAATTGCTCATTTCTAGTTGTGATAAGAACTCTCCTCCCTGAACCAAACCACTGTGGGTTTCCTGCCAAATATTCTAAATGGCTTGAATGGTCCACATCATCGAGAATGAGAAGAACTTTTCTGTGGCGTAGCAACCTCCTTATTATGGTGGCTCCTTCATGAAGGTCTGATATGTCAGCCTCTTCTGTCCAAATCCCAGAGAGAAGTTGCTTTTGCAGATTAAGTAGACCACTTTTGTCAACTGATTCTCTAACATCAGTAAGAAGGAAACTAACTCCAAATTCACGAGAGATTATCTCATACACCGCTCTTACCATAGTTGTCTTACCAATCCCGCCCATTCCCCATATCCCAATGAAGCAGACATCATCCACCCCTACACCTAAAAGAAAATTGAGTGGCTGCTGGTATCTTGGGTAAATTCCAACTAGATTTCTTGCATAACTGAACGATGTAGATTGCAATTTTCCCCATATAACTTGAACAATATCTCTGATGAGCTTTGATGCATACCTACAACACAGAATAGACTAAACTCATCAGGTTATTGATATGAAGATTTAGTTTATGAAAATGTATCCACATTAGACTTGATTTCTTATATATTCTGATAATGACATTTAAAAAGCCTAATAAGCTCAATTGGTCATCTGCCTATATTATTTTTGAACAATATAATAAAGATTAAACAGTGCAAAATCAACTATTGTAAATTAATGAAATGGAAAGAGCCAAAAAGAAAAGAGTATATGCATACTGTTCCTTTGAATTCCACCCTGAGAAACTTGTCACTTCTGTTAAAGCATATCTCCACCTTTGCACTTTCTCTTCGTCATCCCAAAACCTTTTTTCATGATTTTCGAAGGCTTTTTTAAAACTCCTTGTTTGCTTTCGTACATCAGAGGGATCAACATCATAGAAAATTGGCAGCACCGTTTCTGTTGCTTTCATGCATTCAAGAATTCTTACAAATTCATCCAAGCACCAGGTTGACGATGCATAATTTTGTGAGAGAACAACGAGGGCAAATCTTGATTCTTCAATTGCAGCAGAAAGTGCTGGAGAAATAGCTTCCACTTTGTGAAGTTCAGGATCATCCCTGAAAGTTGTGATTCCTTTATCATCCAATGCAGTGTATAGATGGTCTGTAAAAGCCTTTCGAGTATCCTAGCCTCTAAAACTCAAAAAGACATCATATCCAGGTTGCAATCTTGAGTGAATTCCAAATAGATTTTCTACATATCTGAATGATGTAGGGTGCAATTGAACCTACTGTCCTGCTGCATAGAAAATAGAAATAATGATGGATTTCTTTGTAAATCCACTATATATGATGACCATTCATTCTAATAAACGAATCGACAAACATTAGTTGCTTTGCTTTGTGGTGGGAAACTAATTTTATTATAAGAAAATTTGAATAGAAATTCATCGACAATTGGCATTGAAGCCTCTTTTACAAAAAATCATCAGCAGAGATGCAGAAATACTAGCAAAGAAAAAGACCAAATATTATGCTGAAAAATAAAGATAAATGGAGCTTTAACCTGGCTTGGGGGTCAATTTGAAGTTGCGGTTCAGTCTTCAAACATGCGAATCACGATTCACAAAGCAGCAGTAGTTGATCGATAAATGAACAGGTATTGCTTAATTTGTCCCGATAAGCAGTAGTTGATCGATCGAGAAGCAAGCAAGCAAGTAACGGGCGACACTGGCAGAAGACTGGCTCAGAGAAAACTACAAAAGGATAGAATGATATCTTGCTTAATTTCTCCGAAAACAGAAATGTATTTCCCAGTGAGGTTCCTTTTTGACAAAAGAAAAAAAAAAGTGTTTCCTTTTTCAGTCAAAAAGTATATTTTAGTGTGGTTCCCTGTCTTTTTTTTTTTTTTTTTTTTTTTTTTTTTTTTTTCTTGAGAGTAAGTGTGGTAAAAATGGTGCGGATTCCCTCGTGTTCCTCGCTCTTCATGTCGTATAGTAACATAGTTTTTTTCAAAAATGTCCTCAAGTCATTTACAGCATCCAAGAGTTATATCCCAACACCGTACCAATGTTACTCCTGTGACTGTTGAGAATGTGAAATCGTTGCACACATTAGAAAATTAAAACCTTTAAAAACAGTTTCTGATTTTTCATTTATTGCCCATTTTCATATCATTAAAATAAAATAAAGTAGATCAGTCCACATGCGCGCGCGAATGCCTGTGCCGGTCAACCACCGCAGTGGTAGTGGGAATTCGGAAGCCAAACCAGATAACCTGCTACTATGTTTGGAAAAGGCAACACCTTTGAAATTGAAATGCTTAACTAAGAACCGGCCTGAGCAGTAATGTTGGAACGCAGTGCTTTCTAGAAGAAGACTAGAAATCTAGAAGAGTATGGATGGGTCCGAACTGGGTGAGCAGCGGGAAGGTTTAGCAGATTTTCTCCATTGTCTAATATTCTCTACTGTGTAACCCATGATCATCCTTCAATGAATTTTCATCTTTATTCTATGACTTGCATATATACATTAATTTTTGCTCCTTCCTCGTATCCATCATCTTGCTTATCCAATCCCGTTATTATCATTCACACATTTTCTCCTCAAACCTCATTTAGAAACAAAAATAACAACATTACCAGTCAGAACCTCTAGTCCTCAACTATAAGATGTTGCATAAAGTATTCCATGGTACCTCCATTGTCTTCATTTTCCCAATCCCACCAATTGAGAAATCAAGTTCAACAAAAGATATTAAGCCCTCTCTATACACATCTATGGGATATTAAGCCCTCTCTATACACATCTATGGGATGTATCAAGCACAGGCACTTCACTCCTCCACGCTAATCAATGATGCCAATCTCTCCAATCCAAACCATGACCTTGTTAATTATTACCTGAAAGAAAATTGTTCATATCCAAAAGAACTTTGAGTGCAATTTCTTGTGTTAGATTCATACACTAGTACAAAATTGAAAATAGATAACGGTTCCGCACCGTTGTCTGAAAAAATATATTTTCGTTGTCTAAGTGTTGTTTTTTTATGCTTCACTCCACAACGGTACTTCACCGATGTTGAACATAATAAAGTACAACGGTTTTTAGTCAGAAATCGTTGTAGATATACTTAGCACATACCGTTAGCCCTAAATACACCGTTGTGTATTTAATTATTCAATAACAGTTTTCACTTAGATACCGATGAGGTTATACAATTAACACATCACTTTTGGCCTTCAACAACTTTCATACACAACGGTTGTTACCAAAAAAATGTTGACTTCGAGGATTGTATACATCAGTTTTTAGTTGAAAAATACTTTCCAACTTCATTAGACAACAGTTTCTTGTCAAAAACGTTGGCCTTGAGAAACTGTTACATCAGTTTATAAATTGACAACGTTGTCAATGATGGCGAAGATAGTAAATTATAACGATTTCTAGAATAAATCCATTGTCTACTAGCCAGAGAGAGGACGATTTTTTTTTCAACCATGATCTAGCACATCAATTCATGAAATTGAAATGAAATTGCAATATATTAATATATAGAGAAGTATTTCAAGTAATCACATTTACAATGCTTTCTCAGTTGAAATTTTGTGAGTGAAGTTTGCAAAAGTAAAAGAAACTTAAATAGTACTAGCTGTCATAAAGATACTTAGCTCTCATATAAAGGAAAATGTAAATTTTGCAACAAATTAAAGAAGTTTCATTAGGTACGGAGTTAAACCATAGAACTAAGGAGTCTAAAGATACTTGTCGCTAACGAATTCTGCCCACTCATCACGAACCTCATCGATTTCTTCTTGAAGATATGTGGTCTCCATAGTTCCTTCCCACTAAGAATAAAGAAAACAAAAAGATAATTATTAAACATTGGAGCATAAAACCATATGCAATTAGTCATCAGTATGCTAAATAAATAAAAAAGTATTGAGACATTCAATTGTGAATGCACACATTGGTCATGTAATTCACTAAAAATTGAATAGAAAGAATCTGTTCACATGCTAAAAACGTCCAACCTTACAAAAATGTATATTCTGTAACATGAAACAACAAACACCAAAATCATGATTACCGTTTGCACGTAAGAATTTCCAGCTATCTAGTAGCTGTTATTGTCAAATTCATAAACTTAATTTCCGACCCTAGATGGTTTAGAGGCCCATCACATGGCATCTAAGTCATATTCAAGTACTCGCAAAATCAAGATATCACATATGCACTTTGCTTAGATAAACTTAACAAAACTCCATTTTAATTTCCTTTTTTCACTTCTAAAGGCCATAGATATATAAAGACCACAATATAGACCATACCACAAGAATCATATATAGTCATATAGACCTTCCATGAAATTATGATATCCAAATCCAACCTAAAGGGACACAATTGAATGCCATAGATCGACATAGATAATACCCCACACTTAGCTTTTGCTAGTCCCTTAGCAAAACAAAAATACAAAACAAAACAACGACTCGACAAAAAACAAGTAAATGACTCTACTTCCCCT
>BDJD01001150.1:140344-157734 GCA_002564525.1 Rosa multiflora | reverse complement strand
ACACACACACACACAAATGTAGGGAGAGAAGAGATATACAACAATTACAAGATGGTGATCATCACTAATTAGTTGGTATATAAATTGTAGTTATTATGAGATGGTGAACAGAAGAAAGAAAGGTTGGTGGTCATAGTGAGTAAAACGAAGATCCTCATAACAGAACATTGTTCAATTCCAATGTTTCCGAGATGCGGAACTAAAGGTGACAACTAGATTTACGTAGTAAAATTACCAAGAAACTCAAATCAACTTATTAAGAACTTGGGAAGACATGATCGAAGAAGTCTATGACAAGTTACATTGTACCAACTAACTGGTAGCAATGACGTCACTTACAATTCATTGAATGATGCTCTATCAGTTGAAGAATTCGCCAATCGGTTCCTGGCCACAAAATCAGATGGGAATGAGGCAACGTGATACCTCTATTCCACATGGGATTGAATCCTCATATTTCTTTAGGTTAGCAGCAAGCACAATCTACACTAGGAATGATGCTGTCCAGACTCTAGATTTCTTACCAAATGGAGGAAGCATATAAAAGCAATACATTGCAATTGCAAGCAAGGGAAAACCAATTGGCAACTCCTATGGTAAATTCGCTTCAACGACAAAAAATTCAAATGACAAATCTTGTTGTGGTTCAGCATCTTTTGCCAACCATTTGGCGAGTTCTTATACTCCTAAGAGTGCAAAAGAGATAGCCAGTTCTAACTCTAAACTAAAGCTGAGTTAACAAACTGTAGAAAACTTAAACTCAAATTTCCAAACTCCTTAAACACAGTGAATTAGATGACTCTGTACTTGCTCCAGCTCTATACTTTACTAAATCAAGTTTAAAAAAGATAAAGAGTAGCCAACTGCCACATATTGGTAAAGAAAGAAGTACCCACTTCTAAGCCCATCGTCCAGCTTTTAAACTAGAGCCTTTGAGTCCAACCAGAAGTCTCCACTGTAGAGCCTTTTAGATAAGGGTTATTATCATAAATAGTACCTAAACTATACCTCAATCTTGTCGATGGTAATTGAACTTCAATTTTGATCACAACCAATACCCGAACTTTTCGATTTCATTTTAAATGGTACCTATAGCCACCTCCGATCACTATTCAGACTAAAAACGGCATGTGAGGCGATCATAGTGATGCTTTTTGATGATTTCGAGGGTTGCGATCATATATAGTGATGATTTTTTGGTAATAGACTTGCCTTGAACTTGTTTTTTTGTTTTTTGTTTTTTTAGATTTGGCTTTTTTAGCCGGAACAGTGATCGAAGGTGGCCTTAGGTACCATTTAAAATGAAATCAAAAAGTTCAGGTACTGGTTGTGATCAAAATTGAAGTTCAGGTACCATCGATAAAATAGAGGATAAGTTCAGGTATCATTTGTGATAAAAACCCTTTAGATAAATAAAGCGTTGTTGAAGGCTTGGTATCTCCTCTACCCTTTCCTGACTCTTTTTTTAACATTCCAACTACACTAAACGCAATCGATTTCTTAATATTTTATCACTCTAATCCCACCGTATCCATACTCATATCCACCTGTGTCAACCATCCTACAGTTTATCAGTAAAATATGCCAAAAACACCAAAACAAATGGCAACTGGACATTATATCAGCACTTCTATCTAATCTAGTATTGTTGAGCCTTATATGCAAACCTACATTGACAAGAATAGTAGCCTGTGCCTCGAATCTAGAAATTCTTAATCAATCACACTTTGTTCATTAGCAAATTCCCTAACTAAAGAGGACTTGGAAAACTATATGCAAATTTTAAAAATCAACATTGAAAATTCCCTAAACAGAACATTCTTCTCTATGATTTAAAATGAAGGTCTAATTGTTGACTCGTTAATCCCTCAAATGAAATCAAACCACACAAAACCTAAAGCATAGCAAAATCAATTAAGCAATATAGAAAAAGTGAGGCAACATTAGAACTACCAGTAGCTTACTAATAGCTACTAGTCTTACCACCTTCCCTTCCTAAATTATACTTTGCAACCATAAAACTAACAGATGTTAGAGAAGCAAACATCTGAACCATGAAAACAAAGGGGTCAACATAATTGCTCAGTATATTCTTACAATTCTAGAACTACCACCAGTTTTTTCAGCCACCATAGGTAACTTTCCCTAAGATTCTAATCCCTGCTCTAATACCATATTACCAACTAAGGTTCCTCAACTAAAGTATAACCCGAGTTCATATTATCAAGTGGCCATTTAAGCATTGGCATCATCCCTTCTAGATCTTTTTCTTTTTTCTAGTGTCGTTTTCATCTACTTTAGGGATGATGTGAACCCATAAGCTTACAAACTAGTACCAATCTTACTCCCCCAAAGTTTGAATTACAATGAAGCTTCTCATTATCAACATCATTAATAGAAACAGAGAACAAACAAAACAAAAAGCTAGAAAATCATACCTGAAGCAAAATCCAAATAAGCGATTCCAGAATCCTAAACTAATCCATTGGCATCGTCAAATGGTAAACCCCACAAAGAACATATTGTACCTGCAAAAGAAACTTTTTCAATTAATTCATAGCAACAAAGAAACTTTCAATATATTCATAGAAACAAATAATGTCAATCAAATAAAGTGGCAGACAACTAGTAAACCCTAAACCGTACTATATATTTAACAGTTTGGCCAACATTATTCAATCCAAATTGAAAACCAAACTCTAAACATACATACCCAATCCCAGATTAGCCTTCAATTGAAACACAATTACTCGGGAGAACTTTTTGATTCAGACGAGAGGAATTTTTTTTTTTCTTAACTGATAGGCAAGATCTGGAGCATAAAGAGTAGTGTGTTTGATCGTGTATAGAAACAGGGAAAGGAAAAAAAGGGAGGGAACTAAACAGATGTGGAGGGAAAATTTCATTATATATATCTTCGATCAAAACACATTTATATTTATAAGTATTGCCTCCCATTTCATGAGAAAGCAATTGAACAAAAAAAAAAATTGAGAAAGCAAAAATTCTTACCACAATTAGGGAGGTCTTGCAAGCCGGCGGCTCACCTTCCATGGCAATTCCTCGCACATTAGATATGGAATGGTGACATCCAATTGCGAAATCTCGTAGTTCCTCTGATCCATCTGCTCCATAGTTTCGTTCCTAGACTTGGCAGTGGCCTCAATTTATCTAACTTCCTCAATCTCATTCGTCCTCTACCCCATAAGCCACCGCCGACAACCCCCATATGCTTATTCGACCTCTGGCAATCCCCGGATAGCCAAATTCTTAAAATTACTAACTTTACCTGAAATCTTAACAATCCCAGACATGAGCATATGCGTGGAATTCCCAATCTCAGCCTTGAACCCATCCTTCTCCAGAACGAAGTCATTCAATTGATTCTTAATCTCATCATTCTGCTGCAAAGCCTTGTCTTTTGCTCTATCAGCTTTGGCCAATTTTGCCGCTACCATCTCGATATATCAATTGGCTCTGGAAAGTTGTTCCTTCTTACACCTCTTAACTTCTGTCATTGTTTACTACCACGCCTAAGCTACAGTAAGGCTACTAGGTGGCAACTAAAGCATAATAATTATGCCTTTTTTATATTTATGCCTTATCTTTTTAATTTGGTGGATCAAAAGCCCAGCTAAAGCATAATTAAACGCAATAGCATAATTAAAAAAAAAAAACATAATTAAACTCAATAGCTTGAGATCTTGTTTTTTTTTATATTTTTTTTATGACAGCTTAGGATTGATCTTGTTGGGATCTTGTTTCTCACTTCATAGATTTGATGAATTAGAATAAATTTCTTTAAATAAACAAATTTTTAATCGTAGATCAACACTTTTAATAATTACAAATTGATATCGGTTTTTACAGTACCGTTGTATATTAAATTTACAAATTTCTAACCAAGGGACCAACACTTTTAATATTCTTAGATCGATAACAGTTTTGACTATACCGTTGTATAAGTTCAATTCATAAATTTCTACCAAGGGGCCAACACTTTGTTACTATCTATAGATAACAGTTTCGACCGCACCGTTGTACAAGTAAAATGAGAAAATTTGTAACCAAGGGACCAACACTTTTTTAATATCTATAGATAACGGTTTTGACTATACCGTTGTAAAAAAAAAAGACCACAACGTTTTTTATTAAACCGTTATCTAGGTAACGTTCTCTATTTTCGATTTTGTACTAGTGATAGTTTCTCCTAAAAAAATTAAAAGTAAGAACCAAAACTACGATGAAATAATAGACTGAAGTCACTGAACCACAAATCCCATACGTAACTATGCCAGAGCGTATCAGGTATTTTTGCCAGTCCACCATAATGTAGACAGATATATAGTTGATTATAAAACCATTCCGTCACCTTCACTGCTTGACTGCTTCACTCTTAATTACTTTGTTCGTAGTCAACAACAAAACAAGATGGTCGAAATCCAAAGCTCACCAAATCTGCCATGGACCATCTGTTGAGAATCGGTCAATATGTGAAGTTGAAAACACAAATAAACACAGCACACCAAGAGAAACAACCACAAAGATACGAGCACAAGAACACCGATTTAAGGTGGTTCAGCAAAACTTTTGCCTACGTCCACCGGGCATAAAAACAATCTTCCACTATATTTATAATGGGTACAACCAGAAAGAATAAGAAAACAAGGACTCTCTCTTCTCTTCCTATCTCTCTCTTCTTTGCCCTCTCTCACTCTCTAACTCCGAGAATGGAATACACTTTGCTCTCTGTCTTTGTGATGAAAAACCTAGAGCAGAACCCCTCCTTATATAGCCATAAGGATATCAACTTTCTTCACCAATTAGGAAACTTATTCCTATTGGTGGTAGGCAATTGTGCCTTCTCCTTCTCTGTAATCAACAAGGATTACAGGTAATCCTACATCAATAAGGATTTTCCTTCCTTATTGGAACTCCATTCATCAGTAGGAATCCAAAACCCACTAGGTAAACAATTCTCATACTCTAAGACAATTGTCTTAGGAAAGACTCATGGGCTGGAAACCCAACAATCTCCCCCTCCAGACCATGAGGGAGGAATACCGGCGTGACTCCATTACTGGGAGTCGGCCCGAGCTGACTTGATGCAGAACTTCATGTTTGGAGCATGTAGCTCCCCCTGATCGAATAACCCATCACCATGTCCCTCCTGGTGGAACAACTCTTGACCATCTTCTCCCTGGTCAGAAAACTCATCATTGGAAAAGGAAATTAGGGATTTCTTTTCCAGATCACCTATCTTCCTTATATGGCCTTCGCTGCGATGCCATATGTGTGAAGAAGTATCACCCATTGCACTCAAGTCATCTCTGCATACCAAGCTATGTGTCTTGTACAGGGAATGACAAAGCTCTCCTTTAGCAACATCCAACGACCCGTTTGTAAGTGTCCACTTTCAACACCAATATATTGGTGGAAACCTTGTCTATCAAGAGCACTTGAAGACAATATGTTGACACGCAAATCAGAAACGTGCCTCACATCCTTCAATGTCATTTGGTAACCAAGATTAGTCTCGATGCAAATATCTCCCATTCCTGAAATCTTGGAGTAGCTTGTATTGCCCATCTGTAACATCCCAAAGTCGCGTGCTTCGTATGTAGAAAAAATCTCCAAGTTGGAAGTAACATGACAACTTGCACCGGTATCCACGAACCAATCGTGACCCTTGTCACCAACATATAGACATTCTTGAACAGTAAGAAGCTTCCCTGAGATAGTAGCTATAATGCCATCATCTCCATCGTTTTGGTAGTCGCCTTTGTTTTTGTCCTGTTTCCACTTTCAACACATTCGCTTCATGTGGCCCGTATTGCCACAAAATCTTTGACCTGAATTCTTGTCTTGACCTTCCATGACATAGAGTCCTCCATGTCCATTGTCTATGCCCACAGCTTTTCTTCTTGTTTCTTCGTTAAGCATGTTATCCTTAACGGTATCCATAGACAGTACACCATCAGACGCAGAATTACTTAGGGTCACCATGAAAGTTTCACAACTTTCCTTCATTCTTGGCGTCCACGTCACCCAATTCGTGTGAGTGAGTTTGATCATTGTGCTATTTGTTCCTTCCATTATGACTACACCAAACCTACCGATTCAAACCTTGAATTTCTCAGACGAGCCTAAGCTCTGATACCACTTGTTGAGAATCGGTCAATATGTGAAGTCAAAAACACAAATAAGCACATCACACCAAGAGAAACAACCACAAAGATACGAGCACAAGAACACAGATTTAAGGTGGTTCAGCAAAACTTTTGCCTACGTCCACCGGGCAGAAAAACAATCTTCCACTATATTTATAATGGGTACAACAAGAAAGAATAAGAAAACAAGGACTCTTTCTTCTCTTCCTATGTCTCCCTTCTTTGCCCTCTCTCACTCTCTAACTCCGAGAATGGAATAGACTTTGCTCTCTGTCTTTGTGATGAAAAACCTAGAGCATAACCCCTCCTTATATAGCCATAAGGATATCAACTTTCTTCACCAATTAGGAAACCTATTCCTATTGGTGGTAGGCAATTGTGCCTTCTCCTTCTCTGTAATCAACAAGGATTACAGGTAATCCTACATCAATAAGGATTTTCCTTCCTTATTGGAACTCCATTCATTAGTAGGAATCCAAAACCCACTGGGTAAACAATTCTCATACTCTAAGACAATTGTCTTAGGAAAGACTCATGGGCTGGAAACCCAACACCGTCCGCCTCTTCATCTCCGCCGCTTCCTTTGCAGTCGACGCCCCTCGCGGCTCAAACCTCACCATCAACCATCGCCTCTTTAACTTGTTTGACTACAAACCCTCCCCCTTAACAAAACCTCACAAGAATCTCAAGAGCTCCGACATCGTCGTCGCCGCCGACCCTTCCCGCAACCTCTGGTTCCACCTCTACAGTCCCACCGCTGCTACCACCAAGCTCCCCATCATCGTCTTCTTCCACGGCGGCGGGTTCGCCTTCATGTCCGCCACTTCTACGACTGCTTCTATCAACGCCTCGCTTGCCAGCTCCCCGCCCTCATCGTCTCCGTCAACTACCGCCTCGTGCCGGAACATCGATATCTATGCTAGTACAACGACGGTTTCGACGTCCTCAAGTTCATCGATGACAGCTAAAGCAGCTTGTTCGAGGGCGCGATTCTCAGGCAGTGTTTTCTGGTCGGAGACAGCGTTGGCGGGAATATAGCGCACCACGTGGAGATCAGAGAGAGCGAGCACTAGTTTCGGGATCTAAAGGTGGTCGGAATCTTGGCGATTCAGTAGTTTTTTGGCAGAGAGGAACGGACGGAATCGGAGACGAGACTGAAGAGTGTGCCGCTGGTGAATGTAGAGCGGACGGACTGGATGTGGAAGGCGTTTTGCCGGAGGGGTCGGATCGGGACCACCCGGTGGTCAATGTGTTCTGGCCTAACGAGGTGGATATTTCGGGGGTTGATTTTCCGGCGACGATTGTGTTTGTTGGGGGATTTGATCCATTGCAGGATTGGCAAAAGAGGTACTACGAGGGATTGAAGAAACGCGGGAACCAAGCGGAGCTGGTGGTGTTTCCAAATGCCATTCATACTTTCTATGCTTATACCAAGTTGGATGACTCTTCCGTGTTTATTAACAGAGTTAGGGATTTCGTACAAAACGCAATTAGTGTAAAAGTAAAATGGAATTGGAATTGAAATTTTCTGATGAGCTCGAAATGAGTTCTCAAAATTAACCCTGTTGACAGTTGTTAATATATAGCAAGTAGGGATAGTTCTATCAGGGGATTGAGGGTGCTCATGTCATTTATACGTCAAGAAAAGAATATTAATTATAGAAATACAATATCTACGAAAATTACTAAGAATTAAGAGGGGATTTCGAAAGTTTGTGTCCAAATCTAACTACTAAATATTATACAAGTCATCAAACAAATCTGAATCAAAGTAGAAGTAGATGAATGGAGGAAGTAGAGACTCGATCAAACCATGAATCAAGATAGAAGTAAATGAATGGAGAAGATGGAAGATGTACGTAGTTATCAACCATTAACACAAAAAAAAATATTAAATTATAAATCACGAATCAACATATGATGAAGATAGAAATCAATCAAGAACATGAACACATACAAAGTCCTTATTACTTCCCTTAATTAAATTAACTAGATGAACGCACCATAGTTAACCCTATTAAACATGCAATGTTAGTCATAAAACATTACTCACTAACAAAACATATTTAACGCATAAAGATCAATGAAATTTTGATTGATTTAAGAAAAGACAACAAGTTAGAACACTAATCTTATCATGCAAAACTCATTGTTGATTTACCTAAGGAATTATAGGTTTTCCACTTAGCAATTAAGATCTAGAATGCTAGCATATCTTAATTTGGATGCAATTACATGCTTATAATTCTAAGTTGCGCACCAAAGAACATAATCACATACAAGGTGGATCTATCCGGGGATTGAGGGTGCTCCTGTCATTCATACGTCAAGAAAATAATATTAATTATAGAAATACAATATCTACGAAAATTACAAAGAATTAAGAGGGGATTTCAAAAGTTTGAGTTTAAATCTAACTACTAAATATTATACAAGTCATCTAATAAATCTGAATCAAAGTAGAAGTAGATGAATGGAGGAAGTAGAGATATAATTAACAACCATTAACATATTAAGCAGATTATCAAACATAATTTCGAATCACGGCAATGAGATGAGGACCACGGCAATGAGATGTTGATGGAGCTTGATCACGACTTCTTGACTTGAAGAGAGGATGATGAAATTTTGAGAGAGAAAAGGGGAGGATTGCGTATTTGATTTAGGGTTTGAGGATATTTTTAATGAGAGAATGTGTCTAGTGGTCGTTGTTGATGCTCCTATTTATAGGAGGATGGCAACTTAGTCTCCAAGTCTTCAAGATTGATCCACATAGCATTAACTAATCAAATAATGCCACGTCAGTTCTGCCATGTCACTCAACCAATGAAAAGCCTCCAATTTAACACCTTGATTTAGGGAGATTATTTTTGCATGATTATTTCTGATTTTTCTCTTAATTTTCGGCCAAATATCTAGGCATGAACCTAGACAATGTATCTGGATGCATTTTGGACATTTTCTCCTTTAAATCTCTCCATGGCTTTATCCTTAATGTTCTCCCCTTGATTTTCTCTTGATTTTCACATTAAAATTGCATATTTTATTCTCTAATTTCAGCCAACATATCTTGAGGGAATTAAGGAACGAATCTGGACTTGTTTTGAGCCTTTTCTTGTTGCACAATCCCATGAAACTCTCCCAAGATTTTCTCAACGTAATCTCCTTGATTATCACCTTGATTTTCACATTATCTCCATCATTTCCCATGCAAAAATCAAATTTAATCTCCCATAATATCTCCCACGTCATCTTCAAGCCATGTGGTCTCCTAATGCCTTCAGGTTTCCTAGCCTCATCAGGATTCCTGCGTTGACTGGGATTCCTAGTTGGACCAGGAAAACTCCATTTCCTCATTTCTGCATCTTTTTAGCTCATTTCTTGCGTTTGAAGTTCATTTCTACCTAAATACAACAAAGTAAGTTAGAAATGAAATTGTTAAAGGGATAACTAAGTAAAATGTAGGGAAAATGATACTAAAAACATAGAAAATATTACTCCGATCAATTTCATAGTCACTTTATATAGGGAGAGAATTACAATGGAAATGTCAATTACAATGATGACATTAAATGCTGATTGATCCGTAATCTTTGCTGATTGATGGTAATCGCTAATTCCTTGATTCCCACTCCGTCAGTCACTTTGACGAAGACACATAATGTATTTTTCCTTTAACACTCCCCCTTGTGCCAAATCAAAGACGAAATGGTGCATAGTTGTTGCCTCACAAAAAACCTTACCAAGTAATAATAAAAACCCTGTGGGACAAAAAAATACACCTTGGTAGAAGGAAAAGATTACAACGCACCTTTTACATTTGAGTATGACATTTGTATGTTAGACTCCCCCTGACGTTTACACCTCCCCCTGATACTTACATTAATCAGGGGAGCTTGGAAAGTCTTCGCATTCCTATGCTTTTCACATGTTTCTCAAATATGGCCTTAGGCAATGATTTGGTGAACAAATCTGCCACATTCTCCTCAGACCTTACTTGATTCACTTGAATCTTGAGGAGGGCCTGTTGTTGCTGATTGTAGAAAAACTTTGGCTATATGTGTTTTGTATTATCACCCTTGATATATCCTAGCTTCATCTGTTCGATGCAAGCTGCATTATCTTCATAAATGCAAGTAGGCTTGAGTGGTAGAACTCAAACTACTAGGCCCTCGAATATGTGTAATGATAGCTCTTAACCATACACACTCACGAACCACCTCATGTAGAGCAATGATCTTTGAGTGGTTCGAGGAGGTAGCCACAAGGGTTTGCTTGGTTGATCTCTAAGATATCGTCTTATTCCCAATGGTAAATACATAACCAGTTTGGGAACGACCTTTATGTGGGTCAGAGAGGTACCAAGCATCAACAAAACCAACCAAAACATCATTTGGCGTTTAGGTGTAGTGAGTGGCGTTTTCGCCATCAACATTTCCTTTAGGGATTGCAGTTCCATCTGCGGTCCCTCTTGTCTCTCTGTAGGGAAAGAACAGTCCCAAGTCAATGGTTCCTTTTAGGTATCGGAAAATGTTCTTGATACCATTCAAGTAACGCTGCGTTGATGCTGAGCTAAATCTAGCTAACAAGTTCACTGAGAATGCAATGTGTGATCGAGTACATTGGGCTAAGTACAATAATGTGTCTATTGCACTTAGATAGTGAATTTCAGCTCCCAACACCTCTTCGTCATCTTCCTTTGGACGAAATGGATCTTTCCTTGCATCCAAACTTCGACCGATCATGGGAGTGCTAGCAGGATGCGCTTTGTCCATGTTAAATCGCCTGACCATTTTTGGACATACGCAGACTTGGTGGATTAGTATTCCACAAACTCGGTGTTGTAGTTCAAGGCCTAGACAGAATCAAGTTTTGCTAAGATCCTTCATCTTAAATTCGGATTTCAAGTAACTCGCGGTTTCTCTTATTTCATCAAGAGTAACTATTATGTTCATATCATCGACATATACTGCTATGATTGGCCATCCAGAACTTGTTTTCTTTATGAATACACAGGGGCATAATTCATTGTCCTTATATCCCTTCCCAATCAAGTAGTCACTTAGACGGGTATACCACATCCGCTCGGATTGTTTCAATCCGTAAAGTGAGCGTTTCAACCTAATTGCAAACGCACTCCGTGGTTTAGAGTCACTTGATTTAGGTAATGTAAGGCCATCAGGCACTTTTATATATATCTCTGAATAGATCCCCATAGAGATATGCAGTAACCACATCCATGAGCTGCATTTCCAGTCCTTAGGAAACTACCAAGCTACTTAAGTAGCGGAACGTTATAATGTCCATTACGGGAGAGTATGTCTCCTCGTAGTCAATTCCTGGGCGTTGTGAGAAACCTTGCGCCACAAGGCGAGCCTTATACCTCAGGACTTCATTCGTCTCATTACGCTTTCTGACAAAGACTCATTTATGTCCTACAGGCTTTACACTTGGTGGGGTTAGCACTACCGGACCAAATACCTGTCTCTTTACCAGAGAATCTAGTTATGCCTAGATTCCTTTTTTCCATTTAGGTCAATCTGCTCTTTGTTGACATTCTGCAACGGAGTGTAGTTCGATATCATCGTGCTCTATAATTTCTTGAGCAACAGTGTATGCAAATACATCATCAATGTGTATGGAAGATCTTTCTATCAACTCATACGCACTCTCATAATCCATTGAGATTTCTTTGTTCTCTTGAATCATTTCAAACATCGGAGCATCCTCCAGTATTGATTCATGGACATAACTATAATCAGAGACAATCTCATGAGAAGGATTCTCTACAATGATGATTAATGGGTCGGTATGTGCCTTACTCGCCCTCTTCTTCCTTGGGTGAGTGTCAATCGAACCAAGTGGCCTCCTCCTCTTCCTTTAGGGAGCCACGGCCTCAACCACACCTCCACAAAGTGTGGTTGCAGTGCCTCTATCTGCGGCACCGTGCCCCTTGTTGGAGACTTCTAATCTTGCAGGAACATTTGCAGCTGGTATATGTGATCTCGTCACTTTTGTGATATCAATAAACGCATCAGGCATTGAATCTGCTACGTTCTGAAGATCAATTATTCTTTTGGGATATTGACCCAATGCCCAATTTTGAGTCAAGATACTCCTACTTACTCCACTAACCAAATTTTATTCCCATTTACCCAATTTAAATGTAAGTGACATTTTTACCCCCAATCTAATTAATAAACTACAAACTTCTCTCTCTCCCCTCCGATTAGACTCTCTCTCTCTCTCTCTCCCCTCCGATTAGACTCTCTCTCTCTCTCTCTCTCTCTGTCCATCCATGGAGGCTTCATCGTTCCTCAGCAGATCCGCAACCGACCCGAACGGCAGGTGTGGCTGACCCGAAATTCCACCGATCGGAGCCATCACAGGAGCTTCTACAGCCTCTAGAAACTCAAGTTAAAGAATCGACGGTGTATATGATCATCGACTCATCGTCTAGAACCGAATTAGGGTCGACCGGAAAGTCGTTGACCGACAAATAGGCTTCGGAAGCCGGAGAGGAAGTCACGATAAGTGAGTAATTGGGGAGCAAAGTCTAGATTTTGGTGCCGCGGTGGAGGTAGGGTAGGTTTCAGACGGAGAGTTGTTACGGTGAGATGTATTACCGGAGCAGAGGCAACGACCTTCCTCCTGGCTCTCTTAGTAGCCCTTTCGTTCACAACCATGGTAGATCTGAGCTTTGTCGAAAAAACCATGGTAGATCTGAGAGCCTAGCTTGTTGGTATTCGTGTCAATTTTTGTCTCAATATATGTTTGGTGTTTTGAATTTCAAAATTTTGACAGATTCACCCAAGAAACACATCTGTACAGAAAAAGAGTAAGGGGACTCACTTGTCTCTTAAACCCATAAGGGATTAGAACTCTTTAGATAAGAAACAGAAGAGAAGAGGGCTTTAGAAAAACCTCTATATATCGTTTGTTTTGATCTGAATTGTTGCGTTTTGGATTCCTCTGTGTATAAGTTATTGTTTTGATTATTATGATTTGGTTGGGCAATAATAAGATCATTAGTGGGCAATAAAACGATTATTGGAAGATAATAATAAGATTATTGAGGGGCAATAAAATATTTATTGGGCAATAATAAGATTATTAAGGGGCAATAAAAAAATTATTGGGGGCCAATAATATGATTATTGGGGGGGGGGGGAATAATATGATTATTGAGGGCCAATAATATGGTTAGTGGGTATTATTAGGGGCAATAAATTCAGACGCCGGAATCCGGCTCCGGTCACCAGAGTCCACGGCTGGCCACCGGTTACCGGAGTCCGGCAATGTCTCCGATGACTTCTCTCTCTAAGTGACAAAGAAGGAGAGGGCAAAAATGTCCCAAAAATAAATAAAAAGGAATAAAAAATAATTAATTGGGTATTAGGGAAATGATCTCTTAGAGTGTTTGGGTAGATGGGCAATCTCTTAGAGTGTTTGGGTAAGTGGGCAATTTTTATCCTAAAATTGTGTACATGGTAATTATCCCTATTCTTTTCACTTCACTTTCACATTGTGAAGTGCGGGGATCAAAATGAGAAAGAGTGGGGACAAACCACGACAATTCATGTCGTTCCCTTGGAAAATCATTTTTTCTATCTTCCCCTAACGAAGGGAAGACTGTCTCATCCAAGTGATAATCCACAAATCTAGCGGTAAAGAGATCGCCTGTCAAGGGTTCCAAGTAGCGGATAATTGTTGGGGATTCGTATCCAACATAAATACTTAATTGTCTCTGGGGACCCATTTTGGTAAGCTGTGAGGGAGCAATAGACACATATACTGCGCAACCAAATATGCGTAAGTGTGAAATGTCAGGCTCATATCCAGTTACCAAATGGTACGCAGAAAATGGTTGGCTAGCAGTGGGTCTAAAACGAATAAGTAAAGCTGCGTGCAATATTGCATAACCCCAGGCAGATATAGGCAGGTTGGTGCACATAACCAATGCCCTAGCCACCATTTGTAGCCTTTTGATGGTGGCTTCTGCGAGACCATTTTGTGTATGCACATGGGGTACAAGATGCTCTACATCGATCCCAATAGACATGCAATATTCATCAAATGCTTTTGATGTAAACTCTCCAGCATTATCAAGCCTTGTAGACTTGATAGGGTGATCAGGGTGGTGAGCCCTTAAACGTATAATATGTGCTAGGAGTTTTGCAAATGCAGCATTTCTTGTGGACAATAAAGCGACATGTGACCAGCGTGTCGAAGCATCCACCAGAACCATAAAGTACTTGAATAGTCCGCATTCTGGATGGATATCTCCTTGTATCCTTTGTAAGAATGGAATGTTTTGTTTTGTGTATTTAGCATAGGAAGGTCTCGAACCTGCTTTTGCTAAAAAGCAGGCTTTGTAAAACGAGTTATGTGCCTTTGAAATAGTCAATGAGGCATAATAGGAGGGAGGTAGTACTTCTGGTACTTCAGAAGGCATGACTGCATTTGAGCAGTACTAGGACCGACATCTTGCAGTGTGGCGGATTTTTCTCCAATTTTATTTTTCACTCGAAAGAAGGGATGTCCATGTGAGTTCTTTAAAATACGAATCATCATGTCACGACTGGGGTGCCCTAGGCAGTCATGCCAAAGTCTGTATGAGTCAGTGTCCCACATTTCATTGTTGGTGACAGCATATGATTCAATGATCAGAATCGTAGTGAGGTACAGTCCACTAGATACTCATAAGTTTCTCTAAAATGCATTTCCTTCCACATTCATTAGAGGTAATATAAAGGTATTCAGTTCCATTCTCACAGTGTGTTTCTACATGATAACCGTTGGCACTAATATCTTTGAAACTTAACAAGGTTCGATTAGCTCTTGGTGCATACAAAGTGTTTGTGACATTAAACATTGTGCCATTATGCAACAAAAATTTGGCAGTTCCTCAGCCTTTTATTACTTGTGATGATCCAATCATCGTAGTCACAGAGGAATTATAGCCATTAATTCAATGAAAAATTGCGTAGTCCCACCATCAACTAAGCACTCAAGTTCTCCTCGATTCATTCCTACAAATAAATGAGAGGTATTATTAATTAATTTAGAAAATATATCTCATATTCTTTAGAGTATTTCTATTTTAGTAGAATGATAATCTTTTCATTATGATAATTTTTTCTCTAGATGTATTGCTTTACATCTTTATAGTGCTATTTCAAACCATGTAAATATGTGTAGTAAATAAATTTGAATAAACTCAGTGCTTCAGAATAAAATTCGAAATTTATTAATAAGCCAACGATAATCAAATCAAGGTCTTTTCATAAATCTAATTCATCAAACCATTCTTTAAGACCAAACAATAGTCTAATTAAAAATGAGGCATTATGCCTTCACAACTGTCTTTGGAAAATAAATAGATAAAGCAGATCAGTCAAAATCTAGTGCATCCATTGACTGAGCAAGTTCCTTGTTGCCATTGAAGTCTGCAATTGTGAGGTTGACAGGCCTCCTTCTTCCATATGGTAAGTCTCTTGTTCTTTAGACTCCCTATACCTCTTGTAAGTGGCTGCTACTGTGAGCCCCGGTAAAATTGTCAAGCTAAGTTGAGATCGTTGAGGAATTAATTTACAATCTCTGTAATTAATAAAGGTGTTCGAGAATATTTTTCAGAAATTTTCATAAAGTGAAATCCTTGATTTAAGAGTGTGATAATAAAGTACACGACACGACGAGTTCGTGGTAATTTTCGGAGAATTTTTCGGACACGAGAGATAAATAGTTCTGAAGTTGGAAAATTATAGAAATTCATTTTAAGTAAAGAGAAAACCCACGGTGCAATCTGAGGCGTCCAAATTCTCACCGCTTCATCGTAGCCGTTGAAATTCAATTAAGGGAGGCTATAAATAGGGCTGGATCAGATCAAATGTCCCAGAATGATCGAGAGGTCTCTGGGCTCTTCGACCCGGATTCTCGACCCGGCGACTGAACCCGGCCATAACTTCCTCTTCCGGCGACGATACGGCGGTGCACCGGTCACTTTCGACGCCTCTCGTCGTCGTGGTTCCTCCTGTGGTTACGGATCATCCATGCATGGAGTGAGGAGAGAGAATCGAAGCCCTAAAGCTTCGGGTTTTCCGGCGAAGTTTCCTGCAATTTCCGGCGATCTTCGGGGCTGCATGTGGTATGGAAATCGATCCTCTCGGTGAGCTCTACGTACTGGTATACTTAGTTTTCAGTTTTGGATGGATTTTGATGAATTGATGTTTTGGTTGTTTCCGGGTATATATCGACGAGCTCACTGTACACGGTGATGACGGGAAACTGAAACTTAATTGGGTTGAGAAGCAATATAAGGATTTCCATTAATTCAGAATTGAGTAGGGTGGAGAGCGGTGGACGATGAAGGTAAACAGAGAAGGAAACAGAAAGAGGTAAGATCCTTTTACGAAAGTGAATGAGTTCAGTACTTTAAAGTTCGGTGATGATGATTGGTATTTCTATTCCATGGAACCAGAGTAGAGAATGTTCAGTTGTTTGGTCCAACAACGCAGCAGGAAGAAGGAGTTTAAAATAAAGAATTTATAAGGTAAGTGGGGGATCACTTTGGACAATTAATGTTAGACTTGAACGTATGTGGCACGGGTATATTTTGGTGAAACTGTGTAAGTATATTACTAGGCTACTGTACGTATGTAATGATCACTTGATATGGTTTTGATCAATTGGTAATATGCTGCATCATATTTACAAGAATGACAAAAGTTGCAGACAGTCAAATATAAGGAGATTGAGAGAATGAATTGTCTGATATTGTATTCATCTCACAGTGGAGGTATATAAAGAAGATTACAAGAGTACAATAGGTAAGTATTAACTACGAAATAATTACAAGATATTCTATTCCTAACGTTACGCTACGACTCACGCTAACACTCCCCCTCAAGTTGGCGCATACACATCAACCATGCCCAACTTGCTTAGTGAGTTATAAAACACCTTTCTGGAAACTCCTTTGGTAAGCATATCTGCAAGTTGCTCTTCGGTTGGAACAAAAGGAAAGCTAATAATTTTGGCATCTAGTTTCTCCTTTATAAAGTGACGATCAACCTCGACATGTTTAGTACGATCATGTTGTACTGGATTCTGTGATATGTCAATGGCTGCCTTGTTGTCACAATACAACTGCATAGTACCTTTGAGTTTGAAACCCAGATCACGTAACAGATTTCTCAGCCACAACAATTCACACACTCC
>BDJD01001150.1:118172-128993 GCA_002564525.1 Rosa multiflora | reverse complement strand
CTTTTCTTGATGTCCACACTTTTTCTTTCCATAAACTTCACCCTAGAAAATCTCTTGCGTAATCTTTTATTTTCTCTTGATTTTCACGCCACTTTGTCTCTCCTCCCTTTGGTTTTCACGGCAACACAACCCTAGGGTTAGGGTTTTCCGTCACAAACCCTAATGTCATGGGCTTTGATGGGCCTTGATCCATTTTGCCGAAAATCCATAGAGTTCTTGGGCTTCGTTGCTCCATCTTCAAGCCTTCTCATATTCCAACGCAAAACACATTATTTTTCCATTTCTTTTTCATGGTTGCGTTGGAAACTTGCTAGGGAAGCCTTCTTCCATTTCGCAGGATTTCCTGGTTGGACTAGGAAAGCTTATTTCTTCATTTCTGCTCAATTGTGTGGCCCGTTTTCTCTCATATTCGTTCGTCTTGATGTTCGCAAGCTCCTCTTTCCATTCGTGCGTTCATTTCCACTTTTTAGCTCGGAGGTCCTGAAAATAGAAACTATACTGAAAATAGAAACTTTCTAAAAATGAAAAATAGAAACTTACCTAAACTGAAAAATGGAAACTTGCCAGAAATGAGAAATGAAGACTACAAAAATGGAAACTTTCTACAATAAGGAACTTTCCCAATCAAAGAATGGAAAATTTCCAAAACAGGGATTTTTCAAGGAAATGGCGCAGAAAAATGTAGGGAAATGCAGTTAAAACGTCGCATTAAAATGCTCCTATCACCCTTGCCACGTGGTGCATTGTTGCCACGTGGGTAGGGATCAACACGTCCAACCCCTTTGCATTGGGGTTCTTTCCACCTTTCACTTTGCCATAATTAGCCTCGGGAATTTTCTTTGTCCCAACAGGCCTGACATTGTTGTTCAAAAGAACCTCATTATGCCTTTCAGCCACTTGCAGTAGGTTGATCAACTTATTGAAGGTTGTGATTCTTTTGTTGTCATACTCCAGTCTATACTGGTTCGCTAGTATAAGTGCTGAAGTCGGAAAAGTGGAAAGAGTCTTCTGGATCATATCATCTTCTGTGAGTTCATTTCCACAGAAATTGAGATGTGCTTTTAGAAGCAACATGTCCTTGTTGAAGACATTGACCCTTTTGTAGTCAAGTAAGCGGATTTCATTCCACTGAAAAGTCAGTTCTGGGAGCAAAGTATCATGAATGTTCCCAAAACGTCCCTTAAGGGCATCCCACAGTTCTTTAGGTGTCTTCAACTGAAGGTACTCCCAGCGTAGGCTAGGATCAATATGTCACCTCAGAAACATTAAGACATTTTCTTTCACCTTATTAGACGGCACATCGTCTTGGGGTCGGTAATGGTGGCAGTGTAGTCGTTTGCTACAAAAGCGGTTTCTTCATCGAAAACCCAACGATGGTACTCAAGTCCTTATGAGTCCAAGATGTCAAATTCAGGTCGAGTTGGATCAGCCATCTATATAAACAAGGGGGAATATATAAATTACGCAGTCATAAAGACATTCACGTGAATTATTTTCCAAAAATATGAATTAGATTTCAAGACCAAGATTCGTAATGGTCACACATTTTTTTTTCCGATGCTATGTGAAAATATTTTATCACTGTAAGTGTGTATGTATAATGCGCATGAATTTTCATTATCATGGCAAAACCGAATTTATATGTTGCATTCTAAAAATAACCATAGCACATGTAATAATAAATAAAACATAGCATTTATAAAAATAAAGTACATAGCATGCTCAAAATTCACAAATATACACCAAAATATATGTTACACATAATAATAGCATTAATATATCATGCGTAGGAATATAAGCGGAATAAAGGCATGCTTAGGAATATAAGCGGAAATAAAATTCACAAAACATGCTCATAATTGCATAAACAATATATAACAAAACATATATGGCATGTTCAAAATAAAGTATAAACCATAGCATAATTAAAACATGCTTAAACATAATTATGTAACACATAAATAACAAGACATGCTTAAAAGGATCAAAATTATCTAACTAAACATGCTCAAAAGTTCTAATTATAAATAATTAAATATACCATAGTATGAAAATAAAATAAAAGAGAACATACTTTGTTTCGAGAAAATAAAACAATCCTAACGCACGCGCGTGTTGATGCAGGCGTGCGTAGCGATGTTTTTGGGCTTGAGAAAAACTGGGCCGCTTCCTCTTTCTTTTCAACAGTGGGCCTTGTTCTTCTTTTTTTCTTTTCTTTGTTTTCTGTTTTTTTTTTTCTCTTTTCTGGGCCGAGTCTTTTCTTTAGGCCTTTTTTTTTTTTCTGGGCCTCAGGGCCTGTTTTTTTTTTCTCTCTCTAGGCTGCAGGCCTGCTTCTTTTTATTGTTTTTTTTTGTTGAGTCGGCTCTTTTCTTTGGGCGGGGTCACACTTTTTTTCTCTTTTTCTTCATTTTTTTTTTCTCTCTCTTCTTCCTCTCTTTTTTCTCTTTTTCTTCTTCGCTCCTTCTGGTTTGCAGGTGGTGGCTATGCCATTGGGCAAGGCAGCGAGGATGTAGCGCAGGGGCTATGCATCGGGTGCGCAAGCCAGGGCTAGGCTGGATCGAAGGTGGTGGTGCTGCTACTGTAGCTGTGGCGCTGCTCCAGTAGAGCCGGGGCGCTGCAGGTAGGCTGCTTGCACGGGGGCCGGGTGGACTGGTTCCGATGCTGACGTGGGGTGTACAAGGCCTATCGCTGGGTAAGGGGGCCGAGTGCGCAGGCTGCTGCGAGGGACCGGCAGGGGTCAGTAGCGCCAGGGCAGAAGGAAGAGAAACGCTGGGGAATTTTTTTTTTTTTTGGAATTGGTGGCGGCACAGAAGAACAAGTTTTTTTTTTTTTTTCTAGGTTTTGGTTTTTTTTTTTCGACGGGAGAAAGAAAGAAACTCGAAAACTATGTTTTTTTTCTTGGCTATTTGCTCTGAGCGTGCTGATAACGGGTAAAAGTAAAATGGAATTGGAATTGGTCTACTCATTTCATTTCATAGTCCCTTTATATAGGGAGAGAATTACAACGGAAATATCAATTACAATGATGACATTAAATGTTGATTGATCCGTAATCTTTGCTGATTGATGGTAATCGCTAATTCCTTGATTCCCTCTCTGTCAGTCACTTTGACAAAGACACATAATGTGCTTTTCCTTTAACAATTAGTTAATTTTACTGAAACAAGACAATAACTATTGTTTTTCGATTTTCAATTTTGTACCAATTTGTTTGCCAGGATATATGAATGGTAATAAAATATAAGACGTTCAAAATCTAAATATTGCTGCTTCATGGAGCAAAGGATCAGGATCAATCACACCGGTAGGCATAATTAATCAAATGAAAACTAAGAAGCATCAACATGCATGTGTTCATACGAAGACAAGAAGAAATTTTGCAAAAACAAAAAAATGCATTAACCATGTTTCTGGTCAATAGGCCCTACAACGTCAAGTTCGAGTTAGGCCCGGCCCGGCTCATTCATAGTGGGCTTGTAGCAGGCCGGGCCGGGCCTTATTACATTTTTAAATAATAACGGGTTGGGCCGGGCTTTATTGTAAATCGCCAAATCCAAGCACGTCCATATAAAGCTGGCCTCGCGGGTTTTTTGGGGCCGGGACTTACGAGCTTTATTTACAGATAAATCTTTACAGGTATTAATTATTTATAAACCTATATTTATATATCATACACTCCAAAGAGCAAACCCTATCAATTCAAAGAAAATGGGAAAATCGACCGTTGGATGAGATTATTACAATAAATTATGAGTTGGTAAAAAATTTAGCCAATTTCACCATGTTTTCGAATCCGATCGAATTGGTCAACCGTCGTCACTTATATGTCTTCTTGGTTGACCGATGGAGTGATGAACGCGAAACGTGCTTATTTTTTCACATCACAAATATTCCATCGATGGATATGCTTGGACATAAGATAAAAGTTTCAATTTTAATTACAAAGACGTTGGCCTATACCAATTTGCCTCCTAAAGTTGTATGACTTATACATAGCATTTAAATTGTTGAGGTTCATTCTAAAGCAACCATGATGTGGAAAATGAATTCGGAGAAACCAACCGCTCGATGGAGAGATTATAATGTTTTATGGTGAAATCCAGCCAATTTGGTTCTCGTTTCGAATTCGATCAATTAGGTCAAACTTGATTACTTTTATAAATCTATATTTATATATCATACACTCCAAAAAGCAATCTTTATCAATTCAAAGAAAATGAAAAAACCGACCGTTGGATGAGATTATTAATAATTTATGAGTGTGGTAAAAAATTTAACCAATTTCACCATATTTTCGAATTCGATCGAATTGGTCAACCGTCATCACTTGCATTCCTTCTTGGTTGACTAATGGCGTGACGACCACGGATACGAGGCTTCGGATACAATAATAACACGCACTACATGACGAGTCTGTGAAATTTTTCTTTGATTATTTTGGACACTTGAGCTATTTTTAACAATTTATGGAAGTGTAAAGTAAATAAAATTAAGTTAATTAAATTAATTTACAGGCTGTTCCGGGCCGGACCTGGCGGGCTTTTACAGGCTTTTGGTGGACTGGGCCGGGTTTTAAACCCCTAAACCAAGCCTGACCATCTACCCACCGAGGCAGGCTTGTATACGGGCCAGCGGACTTTGAGCCCACGGGCCTTGCGGGCCTCCATCGACCCACTTGATCCGCGAGTCAAACGATGAGACCTACCTCGAGTCATCTTTCAAAAAATAAAATAAAATAAAAGAAGCTTGAGTCGTTTAAATCCTCTTGGATGAGGTTCTTCTTCCTCTTCCTGACTCGGTAGCAATACTACTAGATGCTGCATCATCATCATCATCATAGTAGTGTTGAAGGCCTTGCTTGGTATTGCTCTGCTTCAATAATGTTTGGGTTAATTACATATAAGTGAGAGTCTCCTTCTTTGCTTCGCAGAAAGAGAGAGAAGGGAAACGGGTTATGGTTCTGCCGCAGCCAAGAATTGGTTCTGGTTCTGATCAAGTTATAGATATGATTGACCAAGAAATGCGGGGATAAAATTGTTAGTGGATGGAAACATCAATCCAAGCAGAGAATCAGGTTCATAGTAGGTGGACTTTGACTTCCTAATGTGTAATTTTCAAGGAAATAGGCTTCCTTCTAACTTGTCGGTTTAAACAAGCTAGATGGAATCAGATTAAAGAAACATTCAACAAAGCGATTTTCATGACTTCGACTTCTGATAAAAGCTGATAAGAAGGTTACAGCTTACAAGTAACACAAGCTCTCAAGTCTCGAATATGACTAGCATAGCAAAACACACAAGATGACTATAGAGAGGATACAAAACACTAACACGGTTTCATTTGTTCTCTTTCTTAATGATCGAAATTGCATAGGAAATGCTTTATTATTATTATTATTATTTTTTTAATAATAGGGTTTAGAACTCAATCAAGCTGGAAGGCTCATCCCCATGTCCATATTATTATTTAGTAAATTTTGTTGTTGTTTGGCTCCAAAACCAGCTGGTGTGCAAACAGTCTCTTTTGAGCGTGTGATTGCGCAGGCGTGCCAGCACCGCGGGGTGCAGTCGTTGGGGTAGTCCCTTGACCTGACTTCTTCTTCAAGCGCTGTGGACGAGGAGAGCACCAACCTCGTCACAAGGTTCTTCTCTTGCCTTCCGAGAAAGGACTTTTTGCCTTACTAATAAGGACTTTGGGTGTGATCTCTTCGCGTTCACCGTATCGATACTCAACGTTGTAGGTTGAGCAGAGCAATCACTGGGAAGTTGTGAGAAAGCACGAGGTTTGCTAAAGCGTATCTTTAGCTTCGCTGGGTGCGAGGGCGTTACCCTTGCTTCACTGGTTGTGTCGGTGGCAGTAGTACTGGTAGTCGGCTCGCGAGGAGACTAGGACTGGAAGCACGGTCGCCGGGTTGATATGGTGAGGTTGACAGTCAGCTCACGAGGAGACTAGAACTGGCGGGCGGTCACCGGGTTTCAATGAGGTTGAAGGTTTGCTCCGGGGAGGCTTTGTAATCGCTGGGATTGATTGATCAGAGAGAGGTTCTTGATTTCGCCACTTAATCCTGTATTTATACCCTAGGGTTTCGACTGCTCCTTGCCTTGGAAGGATTCTTAATTGTAGTTTCCTATTTCATCTCTACTACTCAAATTCAAGAAGGTTTCGCCTCCTTATGAGTCACGGAATGGGCGAAGCTATAACCCAGACCCGAGTAGTTTTATTTTTGGGCCGCAGGTATCAGCCCACTGGCTTGAACCCACTAAAGGATCTTGCCAAAAATGCTTTTGGGCTCAAACATTGCCCTCCAGGCCCCGAAATCAGGCCCGCGAAGATGTAACTGATTGAAGGGGACTAGAACGACGCGCCGGTCGCTTGAAACGATGCCATTAATGAAGGCCGCATCCTTTCGTTTGCGAAACGCTTTCTGTCGCATCGTTTCCCTCACAAAATCCTTTATTTAAACCCACAGCCGCAAAGCCTGTCACATCAGAAACCCTTCCAGTCTCTTAAACCCAGAAAAACCCAGTTCTGCCAACATCTCCTCTGCAAGCACCCAGAAATGGCTCCCCCAAAGAAAATCATCATCGACCAAGAGGAAGAGTTAAACGAAAAGGCTGCTCAAACTTGGGGCGTCAACATCGGTGTTCGCATTCGTCTTCAAACCTCTATTCATTGACCCCTGCTCCTTCGCTTTTCCGACCATCAAACCGGACTGGGCCCAGCGCCGCAAGGCGTTATCCCAGACGACGCTATCGCTCTATACGGACTGCCCGTCCGCCGGCCCATTCCAGTCCTCCGAAGGACTCTTGGAGATTTTAGTGGCTGGGGGGCCCAAAACCATCGAGCCAAAATAGGGAATTGGCCATCCTCCATTAGTGTACCGGAGACTTCCTGGTATCGCGAGACGCGGGCGCGGGATCTGGCTCGCTAGAACGCAGCAGGTATCACACATACTATCGACCTGTGTTTCCATCTTCCTCGCGGTGGCAACCGCTCGCCGCTCGCTGCTTTCCTTTGTTTCTGGAATACCGCCACCAACACATTTGACTTTAGATTTGGTCAAATGAGCATCACTTTGTTGGATATCCTCGCCATTACTGGCCTGCCCATCGATGGCGAACCTTATGTGCATGGTCAATTTGATTCTGTCAACTTCACCTCGACCATGGCCCAGCACGGTCGTAGCGCCCACAGTGGCTGCTACCCGCGATGGTTGGCGTACTACAGCCGGGAACACAATGCAACCGGCAGAATTGCTTTTCTTGAGTATTGGCTCTGTAAGTTCATATTCTGCACCTCTTCCTGTAAGCCCACGGGCACTTGGACCTCCTTAGCGACGACCCTCTACAACAGCCGCAATGTCGGGCTCGGACAACCGGTACTAGGAGCCCTCTACCGCATGTTATACCAAGCGATGATGCATCCATTCAAGACCAACATGTCTGGCCCCTTCTGGATTTTGGACTTCTGGATCCAGACTTACTTTCCATTCTTTCGCAGCGATGACATCCCGCTACTTCCACCGGCCGATCAACTCTTAGGTCGATGGTTTAGCCGCGAGGCAACGTACTCATCCCCCCCTTATTCTAAGTGTTTTTCTTATCTGTACCTCCTAGATGAGATGCCATACTGCGACATAATTCTGGGCAGAAGATTCCCATCCTTGCTTGAATATGGTTTTCTTCCTGGCGATCCTCGCTACCCCGACCGCGCTCGCTTGGCTTTTCGCAGCCCGATCTCCTGCTCAGACATCAAGATCGCCGCCGAAGAACTCAGCTACGAGCTTTATGCCCCCAATCACTTTGCCCGCCAGTTCGGTCTTGTCCAATTGGTACCATTCCCTCTATACGATGCCTGGAACTACAACACCTCTTGGCACAGATTTGGGCCCCCGCCGGCACAGAGCATGCTCTCCCCCACACTTAGCTTTTGCTAGTCCCTTAGCAAAAATCAAAACTAACAACACTCAATCAAAACTAAACAAAAGACTCTAGACTCCAAACAGACTAGCCTTTCAACATTGTTGTCTTAGAAATCTCTTACTTTCATAGCATCAAGATTAGCACGCAACCAAGAATCAATCATGAGTAATTCAAGAGTTAATTAAAACATATATTCCACATATAAATATGTAAGACACGGATGTGACAATGGTGCTGGATGGAGCTCAGCATGTATCCAACAAGTATGATTCAAACCTCACAGGATTCATCACTCTTTCTTCTCTCAGATCAAGGCTAATGCTTAAAAGCTTTTTCACTCAAATATATGTGAGAGATGATAATATTTTCGACAAACAAAAAGCTCACATATATAAAGAAGGAAAGGCTATGTCGAAATATATGCATTTTTTTTTAACGATCTCATGAAGGATACCAACTACTTGCCCAACGGACCGAACCATATGCTCAACTCTTGTAACCAATCTCCACAGATCAAAGGCTGCCCATCTTAAGGATCAAAGAGCTCTTAATACAAGGTTGTAATGGGGCCAAGGTTTAGGGGTTTATAGAAACGAAAGGGTAAGGAAAAGTCACAAAGTATTCTAAAAACCTAGTGGAGCCTTCATTGAAGCATTGAGACGTCTTCTTTTGGTCACCAAGGCATCTTGCAACTTTGAACTTCTTGTGTGTCTTTATTGAGGCCGGATGTCATTGTGTTGGGCCCTTGCTTCATTCTAACATTTCTTTGAACACTTGTGGAATAGGACAAAGACCAAATTTATCGTACTTAGGCCTTCAATTTCAAAACAAACTCCTTATCCACAATGGGGGGACTAAAATCCACAAATACTTGCACTTTTTTTTTTCATGGCCGTACACACTTTTTTTCATTCTTAATTTTTTTTTTTCGGCATACATATAAATTTTTTCACATGGACAAGTCATTCCCCCACACTTATTCTTTCTCATCTTCCCTTTGTAATGCCTTCAAAATCTTGTCTGTCTCGTGAATTAGCTCCACTAAATCCTTAGAACAAGGGTAGAGATATAGCTATACTAAGGTTCAAGGGTTAGGATTTTGAGGGTGATGAAAGAAAAAGGTTTAAGTGTAGGCTCAAAGGGGTTTATCTAAGGGAGTCCCACGACGGGCACAAATATGGACACAGGTTATTTTTGGCTTTGGTGGAAATTCCTAAGTGCCTTTATCCTTTCCAAAATCAGGGACATGTATTGATAAAAGTTTCGATCAGTACAAGAGCAAGTTCTAGTAATCTCTAGAGTCCGTCAAACTTAATCTGTGTCAAGCAGTCAATCAAATAGAAAGATAATGAGATCACTAAGCATCGCCAAGAAAATAAGAATATATTTTTTTCTATAATCACTCACAAAGAATGGCAAATAGGCTCAAATTCTCACAAGGGTTATGAATCAAAACTCATCATCAACATGCTCAATATTCTGTACCAAGGTCAACGAAAACCATATCTACTACACAATCATATGCTTTATATATATCATAATTAACCAAAGAATTATTTTGACATCATCTCAATATTGCGATCCTCTTTTATCCATAATTTCAGAGATATAAGTTCATCCCTGACAGTTGAAAGCAACCTAAGACTCGAACAACAAAACAAAAACTGAAAACAAGAACTAAAGACTCCAAAAGAAAGAAAAATAACTAACGAATTTTTTTTTTTTTTTTAATAAGACTCAAATTGGATTCCCTTCCCCCACACTTGAATCATGCATTGCCCTCAATGTATGGCAAATTTAATCAAACAATGCATAATAGAAGCGTAAAGAGAGGAAATCAAAAAAATGTAAAAGAAGAAAGGTGAGAAGGTTGATAGAAAAGCTCCCCCATGTAGACCTCCCATGCTCACGACCTTTGGAGATGACAACAAAAGACCCCAACCTCAAGACCATAAGGTCTTGACTTCCTAACGTAAGCTCCATGTGAAGTCTTGTTGCATCTTCGGAAACCTTAAGTTTGTGTCGGCAGCCCATGTTCCAGGTCCCATAATTTTTCTATACAGCGTCAGATGACGATGATACCACTTGGAAGTGAAAGTGGACATTGCGAACTCTCTGTGCATATGTGGAACACCTTCTAACTCCAAGCGGTTTGAAAGTTATAGCCCTATAAAGTTAGAGAAAAAGCAGAAATTAAAACAGAAAACCTGGCAAAGTGACCTCTACCTACTCAAACCTTTATTCCGGGAGCATCACTGGTCCAATGGACGAGATTTTGGGCCTGAAGGTAGTATACATATAGAGCTGTGAGTTCATGTAAAGAACTCCTCATTTCAACCACGGAAATATGCCCAGTTTTTCTTTTTCTGTGACACAACTGCACAGTTTTCTGTTTTCCTGAGCTGACCTTACTGCATTCAAACTGGAACTGGGAATGCATATGAACTCAGAATCCAGTTCTGTAAAAACCTACAGAAACTAGACTAAAAGATCTTTCCATTCATGTATGGTACATCTTCTGGTTCCATCTGAGCGAAAAACGGCAGCAGTCTAAAGTAGACTGACTGTGCGACCTGCACTCTGTTTCGCGTACAGCTTCGAGTCTTTCCTTCACTTTCCTTCCTATCCGACCTGAACACACACTAAACACATCAAATTGAACAAAATATGAATGCAAATAAATAGAAAAAGGTAAAAGATTGGGTTGCCTCCCAACAAGCGCTTGAGTTAACGTCTTTCAGCCAGACGGTATCCTCTATGGATCATCCAAAGGCTCCACGTGAAGCCTTATCAAACAACCTCGCCATTGCCTTTGTGTATGAGTGCTTGGTTGAATCTGGTGGGTCATCTGTTATTGCACATACCTCTTGTGGCGTTGGATTTCCCGGCAACGGAACCA